>BLFK01000862.1:2097417-2114049 GCA_014634185.1 Astreopora myriophthalma | reverse complement strand
TCCGACAGATAAGAGTTACGGCATGTCAACCAAACGTTTCTAGTTTTGGCTTGAACATCGTCTTTTTTAGCAAGTGCTGAACGCATTTATAAAATTACATTGGAAATAAGTTCATCAATCTTTCAGTGTTTTCAATCACGCCATCAGCGCCACGCCTACCTTTTTTAAACCAAACAATAAAAAATTCTTGGATAAAAATAGACCTTAAGAAGACTTATGAAAGGCGTAATATGAAAACGCTTTATGGCGAGAACATAAACGTTCGTTGAATTTGCATTGTGCCTACTCTACAAGACACTACACTACACTACACTACACTACACTCAACAGTAAACTTAACACTACAGTTAACGCTACACACAACATTGCACTACCGTGACTACACTACACTACAGCAAACGTTTTAGACGCCAACGAGAACGCCCATCACTTACAAAATGTAGCAAATTACTCCAACTGCCCAACAGTCCACGGCTTTTCCATACGGCTTCTGTTTAAGAACCTCGGGGGCTAAAAAATAGAAAACAGAAAGGCCTCTTGTTGAGGAACATTCCTTACCAGGTAGACTGATATCCGACAAGTGCAGACTGCATGGGTTATTCAGGATTTTTTCTGGTTACACAAGAAACGAATCGCCCAGTGGCTACCCCACGGGCATCAGGTTTCCGGGATAAAATCGACTTGGCAACTTTTCCGCATACAACCAGTTTTTCACGTGAATACAGTCCTTCAGTCCTCGGCTCTATTTTCATCCGCTGTTAATGCACCCTTCCATTGTTACGAACAGGTCATTATAACAAAATAATGACCTGCTGGTCCAGTGATAACAATAATGACCTCCAGTTCCAACCGGGTGCTTTTTTTGTTCTATGACACTGAAAAGGTGCATTAAATCGGCTAATGCCTCGCTCCTCGGGCATATTAAAAATAATGGCCTTGCGCGTAGCCATTATTTTTAAGAAGGCCTCGGAGCTCAGGCATTATCCAGTCTGTTCTAAACAAGTCACGAACAAAGAAGCATGTTTTCGTCATTTAGTCATTACTTCAAGCATTTAAACGCTTGACTGAGTATGTGCGTTACCGACTGCAGCTGTACTACTACTACTACTACTACTACTACTACTAATAGCGAACTGAAGAAATGATCTTCACACTTTCTGGACAATTTAAGCAATTGTCACCTATATGCACTTGAAAAATTCAAGTGACTCCAACGGAATTCGAACCCACGACCTCTGCGATGCCGGTGCAGTGCTCTTACCAACTGAGCTATGAAGCCACACAGTTGAGAGCAGGTCAATTTGTTGGGCTCATGCGTGTTTTCCCGTGAAAGGAAGTTGGTAAGAGCACTGCACCGGCATCGCAGAGGTCGTGGGTTCGAATCCCGTTGGAGTCACTTGAATTTTTCAAGTGCATATAAGAGACAATGCTTAATTGTCCAGAAAGTGTGAGGATCATTTCTTCAGTTCATTTCTAACCCGCACTTCATAATCATTTCTTTCAGTAAAAATAATTCATCAGCCCAACAGCTTGTCAAGTCACCGATAAAACGTCACGTGCATGAGCTCTAAAACCCGATAAAAACAGTCCTTGTTTTTCTTGTATGCTAATATTTTCCTCTCACAATTTGAACCATTGTTCGTACTCCGGAGGCACACGCTCTTTGTGGAATGTTTTTGAAGCCATTCGATAAACTCGCTGGTCGTGTTTTAAAACCGGATAAAACACTCCTGCTCTTTTATTAAACAGTACATAGTGGAAGATAATATATGAAGAGGGGTTGGCTTGGGTAGAGTTCTGTGCAGACTTGCTTGGGGACGGCAACACTTTTTCCTGGGGACCGTGTAATGAAAATCGACCCGCCAACCGCTACCAGTTACCCGTTACCTGCTACCCGTTACCCGTTACGCGCCACCCGCTACCCGTGAAAAGTGTAGCCACCAAGTTTAGGGAAGACTGCGTGATAAGCCAAGAGCCCCCTTTATGATATCAACAGAAGGATTATCGCTTTTTTAGGAAGCCACAGGCTGGGTAGATATTTTTCGACAGACCTACCAACGTATCCAGGTGTCCCACAAGCCGTTGCCATCATACTGTCATCTTCCTCTGTCTTTGACAATCCAAAGTCACTGATCATTATTTTAGAGTCGTCATCAGGGCTAAAGGTCAAGAAAGATATCGGATATTTACAACCATGACTTTGGATAAAATGAGAGACTTTTCCCAGTTTTCTACTTAACAGCACTCAGTTTTGCTACTCTGAAGTGTGTGAAATGCACCCTGGCAAATGAAACTTACCAGGAACAAGCAAGTTAGTTACCTGTAATAAAGAAGATTTTCAGGCTGGAATAAAAAGGAAAAAAAAATCAACATGACTTCCTGGGGCACAAAGCAATAATGAGATATAAGCAGTGACTCCTATGGAGTGACTTCACGTGACGTCACGGCAGTCATGTTGGAGAAGTAAAACGAAGAAACAGCGGCCATATTGGAGAAGTAAAATATTCTTTTGGGAAATGAACTCTATTTTTATGTAAACTGATCGTTTTGTTTCAATATGCAAATAGGGCTGCTGTTTGCACAAGTGAAACTCTATAACTTACAAAGATAGAGTTGTGCTACATCTGTAACCCTAACCCTGATCTTTCTTTAGGGTTAAATTTCTTAATCTAAGCATAAAAAGCTGATTTACCTTGCCTTGCATGCCTCGCTGGTTGAGAAGCAAGGCAGCAAGGCATAATAAATAGCTATAAATGTTGGCTACAACCAACCCTAACCTAAAAAAACCGTAAACCTTCTTCAGGCTTAATTTAGATTTAATTTCCGTCATCGTAAAGTGTAATGCCTCGCTGCCTTGCACTTTGCACATTCACTGACTGTAAGAAGCAGGGCTCAAGTTCAATACAATTTCAGACGGTTAATGGTCAAGCTGACTGGCCAAGCAGATTATAGCTCAGCCATGCCTTCGTTTCTAACTTGTCAAAATATTTAAATTTAAATTAGGAACTTGAACTAGTATGTATGTTACAAGCTGTGACAGTTCAAAATAGGGTATTATCAGCAAAGCAAAATTACAGACTATTTTGCCATCTTGATAGGATGTTGTTATCTATTGACAATTATCAGGTCTTTTTCTTTTTTTTTTTTTGGAACCTGCGGAAATGGGCCTTGAGGGGGTTGGGGGGTCGGTAGCCTGTTATTTTTAGAGCAACATCAAAGGCTATAAGTCCATGGAGCTGGAAAACTATTTTCAGGTCAACTATTCAAAATACCTACACCCTATCCTGAAGGTTAGGGTTAGGGTTAGGGTTAGTTCTAGCTGTTATATATCATTATTTGTTATGCCTTGCTGCCTTGCATATTGTTGCTACTTCTAATAGATCTGCCACTTGCTATAGAGCTTAGGCACTATCCTAATCTCAAGGAGAATAAATTCTCACCTAAAGGGTATAGAGAAAGCCAAACTCACTTTTAAATCTCTATGGACAATCCCTTGGCCATGTAAATAATCAACAGCTAAAAGTATTTGTCTAATGAGGTCACTGGCATCCTTCTCTGTGTAGCTTCCTTTCTCAACTATTCTGTCAAACAATTCACCTCCTTGTACTCTGAAACAATAAAAAATAGGAGCCAAAAAAATTAAAGGGATACAGCATTTGACATGTGAACCCCTTGTATCTCACTAGTGAGCCAGTCACGTTGTGTAACACAGTCGTTGTCATCGTCGTTATCATCATCATCATGTAATCAATAGCACAAAGGGATGCGAGGTGGCAAACGATCTTCCCACACCACCTGAACCATGGCACCAGAAAGTACAATCTTTAATTAGACTTTATGAACAGTGTCTTATGGGTTCTTCTTACAAACATTCCAAGTTTGCATGAGGAGGAACTTAAAGAGACAAGGCTGTTAAAACTGTCAAACTGTCAAAACAAAAAAAATTAATGTTTTGGGTGGCTAGGAATAATTGAATAGTTATACAGCAGCTAGTGTGCCAGAAGGGCAAAATTGTCCCTGGAGGGGTGGGGTAGAGTGAGGGATCACTGCAAAGACAATTCACATTTCAGACTGACGTGGAGGTAACAAGACCATGCTAGAATCTGGAAGAACCCATAGGATCACCTCAGAGATGGGCAAGCGCACGAGCCCATAATTAGGAGCGTCCACATGTCTTGTTATAGTGTGGGACGCCAGCACAGGAGTAGATGAGCTTATTTTTAGTTTTTGAAATTCCTACGAAAAGTGGTTGTGATGGTTGCAAGTGTTCTCCTCTATATGAAGATACATGGCATAAATAATGAGCTCTCAATTGCTGTAATGCTAAGCCATTTAATTGGATGCACGTGCCTGCCTATGCTTTTAGCGCATGAAATGTCATTCCTAAAATAGTTCCTTCTACTCCTGTGTCGGCGTACGAACCCCATGGTGAAGATGGATGCTCCCACTTATGCGCTCCTAGCAAGGGGTATGTCTGTGGGGGTAAGGGTGAGACAAATACGCTGTGAATATATAATCCTTTTTCAGATGCATACTTTTTTCCTTCTCCAGCCACACCTTACATTTCAGATAAGATGCATGACATACGTAACATTGATATTTTCTGGAGTGCCTGGGTAGTCATCATTATTTTAATTACAAAAACTGTTTTATCTGGCCTGGTCCCACTCTTATCTTTGGGCACCTCCCTTACAGGCAGTTATTGATCTCTCATATTTCCATCAACTTTCCTGTTACTCTACTAATTATTTAATTCACGGAAAACCACAGGGTAATGGACACAACAGCCTAAATTGAAATCATAATGTCAACAAAATACAAAAATAACAGTTTCTTTGCCCACACATTTGTCCAGCAGATCAGACAAAAATCACACAGTAGTAAAACAACATTCTGCTATTTTGGACAAATTACTTTCTAGCTCCCGCTCTAAACCAACGTGGGGACTTATAAGAATATTTTTTCAAGATAAGGAGGAAACAGCTGTGGATATGGAAAACAAGCCATTCCACAGCTGGAAACCGAATAATCGGAATGAATATGCACTTTCCAACTTCTCGAGAAAAGCCAGTCAATAGTTGTTATCGCGGTAACAAAATTTCAAAGAAGACATTGTATTCTTCATTTGTTGGATCTTCTGAATTAAAACACCTCTAAAACACAACACATAATTTGTTTTGCCAATATGCCGAGTTGTGAGATTGTACCGGTAAATTTGTTTGCAGACTTTTTAGTTGCATTATTCACAAATACGTCTCCACAATCGCCCACGCACATCTTTACATTTTTTTTGAATAGTTCGAATGAACATATGTGTTTCGTTTTGCGAGTAAAAAAAAAACATGTACGTTGCACTTATATCGTGACATGTGCTCATTTCCTGTAGATTTTCAACTGTTCATGAAACGGTGATGAAGTTCTTACATAAGGCGTCTTACAGTCGTTCAATTTTCCTTTACAGACAGGCTAGTTATGAATTGTTACCAAAACTAATGGTAAGTTTGGCTTCCACACTGGTTAGAAGTGAATGTGAAGTACGCCTGTTTTCACATATTACACACGGGATCTGCAAAATTCTGACATTCGACGTGTTATTGTGAAGCGAGCCAAGACGCATTAACCCAGTCCCTGACCTCTAGGTTTTAAGTTTTGGCAAAGGTGGCTCCAAGTTTCGAGTCTGTGAATCGAGTGTGGATTAAGTATTTACGAACGTGGTACAATTCTCTATTGGTGTTCGAACGTGCTAACTTCACGCATTAAAACCTTTGATGTAACTTTTTACAGTCGAGTTTTTGTCTCGATCAATCCTGATGGACTATGAAATTGTTATATCCTGCGTTTGTTTACATTGTTCAAGACGCCGGCCCGTCTTTTTATTGCTAAATCTCCACTCAAAGATAGTTGCCTATTAGCACACCCCTGGGAATTAGAAACTCATTCACTTCACAGTGAGCAAAAAATGAAAATGTTTATCGATAGAATAGAAAGTTCGAGACTTTATTTTATGTTCTTCGGTTCACAACGAGCTCAAAGTATGTTTATGTAAAAACTCCAAAGCATCATTTGAAATATTTTCGTGTTATAAATGCCCAACAAGTTCGATTGTGGCATTGTGCCCGCTGACAAATAAGCTTATACCTTCAAACACGCACTAATTTTTTTTATCACGAGAAGTTCACAGTTTCAATACACTGCAAACAAGTAGCCACTCGACCAAGAGGCGTCAAAACACCCTCGAGAAATCAAGTTTTATGAAAAAAGGATTTGCGCAAGGAAATTTTGAATTGCAACATGATAATTACAAAACGTTTTAAAGTACATTAGTTGATTCCCAATTATTTTGTAGTAAATCACCCACACTGCGTCTACTCAAATAATATCAAACAGTCAAAGTTGTTTGGATTCAAGACAAAACTGCCCGTTGTTGGCATGGGTGGTCAAAGAACTGTCCTGAAAAACTTCACAAAGCTACTTACAAATCCATGACTAGGTAGAGGTGCGTCTTGTTGTCAAAAATTTCCCATAGTCTGATAATATTTGGATGATTCACCCTGTTCATGGTACAAATAAAAACGATAAAGTGAGCAGAAAAGAACATACAGCACATGACGTGCGAAATATTTTATGGCGGGCTGTGTGAATGTTGTCACGATAGAGCGAAACTGTTTATTGATAATTGACTCACTTCTTCAAGATAGCAATTTCGTTTTCGACCGCTTCCTCCTTCCCGGAGAGATTTCTTTTATTGATGCATTTAACGGCATACAATTTGCTTGATGACTTTTCTTCGGCCATAATAACTTCGGAGAAGGCGCCCCTGCGGAAAGAAGCAAACAAAACACGGATAACTCGAACAACAGACAGGGAATAACAGTTCGGTTCATAAGCCAAGAGAAAATCGCTTAACAGACGAAGCGATTGCAAATCACTCGGCGGCGGAAGGAACAATCACCAGCCCGCGAATATCTCTTGATTCTACAAATACCACATTTTTTATCCATCCAAAAATATGCGTGATAACAAAACCAGCTACTTACGTGCCCAAGACTTTATGGAAGTCATACTTCTTTGTGATCTTCTCGTCGAATTTCTTCTTCCCAAACAACGGCATTCTGTTGGAACAACAACCGGCACAGTTCATTTAGATGCTGTTGATCACTCTACTTTGTTCAGCAACGCGAGCAACATTCGTTTCGCGTTGCATCAAAAACAAACACACCTCGAATCTTCGTCTATTTACCAACGTTTGCCACAATTCGCCAATTTCGAACTCATCGCATACTTTTCCGCATGGATGTGTTGTTAAGAACGCGTGCTACTAACTAGGGGTAGTGTGAGGGAGGTTCTGACATACGTGACCAAGGGCGATAAGAAAATTGCCCGGAAGCTTATAAGGGAAGTTGTTATTTCCATTTTTCATCATCCATAAAGGAAAGTAACTTTCACTTTTCAAAATGACGACCACGAATTTACCCTAACGCGTGGGATTATTCAGTTCCTTACGTTCATTCCTCCATTTCTTTCCAAAGTTCAATATTGAAGGTTTAAAAAATTCTGTCTGTCAATTAAAAGTTCAGAATCCCTTACACATAGGCGGAGTGAAAGCCACTGATATATTTAATTAAAAGATTAACTAATTTGAAATAATTAGCTACGGTTCAAGAAACCTTTTGGTAAATTTTCTTTCTCCAAAACGAAAGTTCGGAAACCCGAAACAGAATTTTTGGTAATAAATAGCGACACGGATTGAAATACGACCCCTGCATTCTCGTCATATTTAAATTTCCAACGAGTTCCGATTTGCGTGCTGATTGATTTTGTATTTTCTTGCAAAAAAGTCTGTCAGGAAACACGTGTAGAAGACATGTCATAAAACCCACTCAGCTAGAATAAAACATGGCAGCTTTGAAATGCCTTGTTTTAAATTGTGACAAGTTATTAATAATAACGAATGGTGAACGTTGAATGAGTCAAGTGGTTAAATTTCACAACCAGATGATTTTTTTTTTGTGAGGCGCAAACACAAAAAGGTTAACTCTAAACATTTTACGATCTTAGTACACAGTTCAACAGACTACTTGCTCACGAACACTTTTTTCCGAGCTACATCCGTGAAAAATGGACCATCAAAAAGAGTTCACATTATTACTGATATATTTTGTTTTGAAATAAATTATCATAAGAAGTCTAAATGTCGCAGCTGTTTCCGTGCGTATGAACCTTGAAGTCATCCGTAATCAGTTTTATTGTGCAAATCGACGAAATCTTCGCCATCGCAGCCCAACCATGCTTCAAATACAACACTACTATCCGGGCCGAGAAATTTCGTTTTGGGGGCTGTCCATTTTGACGTAACGAGCTCTTGTAATCGACTAAAAAAACGTCAGTGTCATTTTACGTCAAAATTACAAAGAAAAAAAAGAACTCAGAGCAGAGAAGCTGTTTGTCTCCGACGAATCCTGAACAGTTTGTATCTCCTTATAAAACTGAGTTAATTTAATCGGGGCCCTTCACTCCAGAAAACCCCGGCAAATTAAAAAAGAATAGTTCCGTTTTTGGATTCAGTCCTGAAATTAAGCTTTAAAAGGATGCGCCAAAAGATACACTCTTTCACAAAAACTGATTTACTTTTGCTATAGCCAACTGGTTGCCTCCCTCTATATTAGGTTTATATACAACATCGTTATTTTTACTTGTATCATCTCTGAATTCTATAAAAGGCCCCACAATCTTCAAGCTTTAAATTCCATCGAGTATAATTAATATATATTTTAAAATTGTAACTTACTACCGGCCTCAGAGCTTTCGTTTGCATAAAATGAAAAGTTTCCTTTCCAACTTACAATAAGTCAGACACTAGCATCGAATATTTTTTGAAGTGTAAGAAGAGTTCCTCCTTGCTTAACCATAGTGGCAATATGCCTGTGTTCCCACTTCGCACAAGACCGATAGGCAGGGTAAAACTTGCATTGATCTCGTCATAGGTCGAATTGCACTTCCACAGCAATATGATGCAGCTATCATGGTAATTAAATGATGATGATGATGATGATGATAGTCTGATTTCTAAGCAGACAACAGAAGTGTCTGCTTCACGCGTGATATGATTGGACACCGCGCAACCTTTAGAAGGCGCCGTAGGCAGCCGCGCTATCAGTCCATGTATCGACCTTGCGCGCCTTCCCGCCCAACCCATGATACAGTTGAACCTCTCTAATGCGGACACTAAAGGGACAGACCAAAGTGTCCGCATTAGAGAGGTGTCCGTATTATAGAGGTCACCAAGATTGCATCATTTTTAAGACTCCACTGACAGTTTTAAGTGTTCAGTAACGAAAAATAGGCCCAGTCTATCTAAACTGACTAATATACGATATTCAGACACATTGATTTGTACATCTCAGTTACAGTACATACTTTATACGAATCGGTTATTTGAAACTAAAGGAACTACGTACAACGCAATGCTTCACCTAAAAAGGTAATAATAAAAGTACAGTTCTGAAAAACGTCTTTCCGTAGTTAACAAGTGCAGCGAACAGTAACTGGAGTAATTTTTTTAATCTTTATGTCCTGTAATCATTCTAATCATTCAAGCTTTAAAATAGTCTGTAATGTTCTTCTGGACGGCTTTCGCGAGTCGTTGTTTAATATACAGCGACTGGGCTTTTGAAATCACCTTGCATAGCTCGTCAGATAAATGGGATTCACCCTGTGCAGTAAAAAAAGTCCCATGCCAATACATTTTCACTGGACCGGACAAACTACTTGAACGTCTGGAAGAATGTTTAGACCTAACAGAGAATCCAGCTGATGAGGGAGATCTGCGTACTTTTTCTTTGGGATTGGAGTTTTTAACTAGGCGACTTGATTTCAGCTCTTGTCGAAAGCGTTCGACGCCGTACATCACAATCTTTTATTGTCTAAACTTGCAGCGGTCATGGCTGTTATTTGGTTCAAATCGTACCTCTTCAGCAGGAAACAAAGAACTGCGATAGCCAATTCTTTGTCATCAACTAACTAACGGGGTTACACAATGATACGACGAACGAACGAACAGAAACAAAATGCGAACTTGTTATGTTGTCAAAAACTATCACTGCTAACTGGAATATTAACTACTTGTGGTCCTCCCAACGGAGAGTCCCTAATTACGACTTATTCTTCTGCTCTTTATTCTTTTCAACAATAGATTTATCACAGACTGGAAGTAATCTTGATTTGAAGGCACATATTAATTTACTTCCACGTGGCACATTGGTACGCAAGGGCAGCTGCGCATGCGCATACTAAATACCTAAAGAAAAACATGCAGAAGCGGTAGCGGTACCTCTGGACATTTAAGCCTGAGCGGTGTACCATGACGAGTCTCCCCGAGATTTCGGCCCGCGGATCGCTTATACTTGCCACTTTCAGATACCTATCCCCGATAGGCAGTGAGGGAGAGAAATGTCGGCCCCTAGACCATACGTGACAAATCCCTTACTTACTCGCAGCTCAGCTCCTTCTGCTTTATACTATGATTTGGAACGATATATATTTGCGACTATAGTTGTCATGTCTTCCATATGGTAAGGATATTTTTGGGTACTAATTTGTAATACACGGAGTTTGCGCATGCGCATTTGCTAAGCATGACAAAACAAAACGAACCACGCATTTTCCGGTAAAACTTTAAAACGCTGTCGCTTTTTCAGACATATTTTGTTTTGTTTTATTGTTTGAATTCCGCGCGAACAAACGAGGACAATAATTTAGCGTATACAATGACATTAACGTGTCTGGTTGGACAGGGGATGGACAAAAGAACTAACAAGTTATTCAAAAAGAGCAATAGCTCCTAATGAACTAGTGTTAAAAGTTAGAAAATGTTTGCTGCCTTCAGGGACTCTCCTGGACATTGATTGGTTAAAACTGTTTCTTTTTAGCTGTTATATTCCCATAAGCATCTGTTCAAAAAGGTTGTTGTGAAAGAACAGCAACATGTAAAATCGCTATGGAGATATAGAACGTCCGCATTTCGTTTCGTTTTGTTTTCCTTTAGTTGAGTTTATTCCGGTGTTAAAAATGCAGTTTAGTCGATTGAGAATGAAGAATGTTTAGACTTAACAGGGAATCCAGCTGTCCGTAAAGAACATACTTTATACGAATCAGTTATTTGAAACCAAAGGAACTACGTACAACGCAATGCTTCACCTAAAAAGGTACTAATAAAAGTACAATTTTCAAAACTCCAGTTGAAGATCAGTGAATAAAATGTTGATGCTTGCGTAATCACAAACTCGTGCACACTATATGTCAACACCGGATCACCAGAGTGTCCGTAATAAAGAGGTTAAGTTTATATGACTTCGCTCTCTGGGGCCGAGATGTAGTGTCCGTTGTCGAGAGGGTCTGTATTATAGAGGTTGTTTTTTTAGCAAACGAGTGAGAATTTTTTCGGGACAAAGGGGAATGTCCGTTATAGAGAGGTGTCCGTATTAGAGAGGTGTCCGTAAGGAGAGGTTCGACTGTATGTGATATAAATGAAGCAATGAATTATTCAGACTGGTCACAGCCAGGGTTCATTACGTCACTAGTGGTTCTTAAAAGCGGAACTTAAGTTGTTGGGCATTACCCTTGATTTGCAACTAAGATTTACGAGTCCTGTCAGCAACGTTTGCAAGGAAGTATCAAGTCTAGTTGGTGTGATATCAAGGTTTCGGGACTTAATACACCAGCAAAAATGCAAATTCCTAAATCTACAATACTTATTCCCAATTGATACGGCACTTCTGCCTTTCCTCGTACGCTGGAAAACTAGAACGATTAAAAGAGAAAGGGTGGTAAAGCGTATTTTCGTGACTCGGGATCGGCTCTTTTTTTGTCCTGAAATGTCAGTGAAATGCCCAATTTTTCGCTCGTGAATCGTGATTTCAATAGCAGCCGCAAGGCATGTTATTTTCCGTGAAACGAGAAAATACATGTTGAATTCACCGTGAACTGTGATTTTCATTTTGTCTTCGTTTTCGTGAATTGTGAAAGGACCGTTTTATTTTCCGTGAAACGTGATCTAGACCCCTCCCCCGCCCGCAAAATTTGCGGCTTCCCGAACCCAGAAAAGGCAAGTGCATGCACGCAAGAACAAAGGCAGACAACTACTCGTTTGTTCCCGCAGGAGCCTTAAGCCCTGGTCAAACGGTGCATGATTGTCGATGATAGTTGATGATAGTCGATGATAGTTAAAGCGCGCGCGCTCGTTTGACCACCAACTATCATGCGCTATCATCGACTAACATCAACTATCATTCACTTTGAGCGTGTTCAAATTCTTCATGATAGTTGATGATAGTTTTTCGCGTGTGACCACGCGCATGATAGTCGATAATAGTTTTTCGGTCAGCTGTATTCCCCCAAAATTGACGGGCTCAGTTTTCGACACCAGCTTTTCAATTAACTTTCAGCAAGCTAACAAAATGACTTGATCCACCCTCTTTTCTTTCCCCTCTTCCACCAGCGCACTCTAGATTCGTTTTCTGTCTGTTCAAGCAACTCAAGGAAAACGAAACAGGCTGCCTCCCATTTTCGCCATGAAAAATTATTCATCCCTGCCTGCAACGCCATGTTTCTTACCACATTATCCTAATTGATTACATACCCATTGTGTGTAGCCATGGAGACGAAATATGCAACAATTCTTCCGCAGACTTCCTCGGAACAACTATCATCGACTATCATGCGCCGTTTGACCACCGGTTTGATAGTTGATGACAGTTGATGATAGTTTTGACTATCATCAACTATCATCGACTATCATGCACCGTTTGACCAGGGCATTAGAGCCCCAAACGGTTTTTATCTCTTGGTTTGCTGTAGTACTTACAAAAGTTGTGAAAATTTTTCTGGATTGAAATAAACTCATGACGAATTGCTGCTCGTCGCCGGGTCTTTCTGAACAATGTAAAAGAACCCACATGATCGAGAATTTCTCTAGTCCTGTTGGACGCGAGACAACCGCGCAAAGGCCGCAAAATTATCGCGCCGCGCCGCGTCGCGCGGGCGAATAAAGATGCACAAGATTATCGTGCGACGGCATAAGGCGCTGAAAACAAAAATTCTCGAAACAATTCAGAAAACGACATGTCCTTACGGAGATAATAAACTGTAAGAAAATTATAACAGATTATCGAGTTTATAGGTCTTTATAACGTTGGCGGTTTGTTCACGAGGTCGTGTAAGATGATTTCGAACGCGTAAAGTTTGTTTTGTTTTAAAAGGTATAACAAACAACATGGTTAAGAAACTCGAAACAAAACCGAATAATCTCTTTGGCGCCATATGATCAGCTCCCTGGGGAAAATACAAATGAAAAATATTTTCCATAAAATGACGATGATGTTCAGTCCCTGTTACAGTGTAATCACCGAGATCTTTTCAAATCAGCGCGAACAATAACAAAAAAATGTTGCAATTTAAGCCGGATGGTTCAGTTATTGCAACAAAAGTGTTTTATCTGTCGCATGATTGATGATTTTCCAAGTGTCCAGTCTTTTTCACATTGCCTTTGATTGAGGCCCTGGGCGACTTCCTAAACGCAGATAGAAATAGACGTAGTTTGTATGAGTTGTTTGTTAATGTGTCAGACTGTTTGCGTCTGCTAGGATAAGCCTTAGGTTAGAGATGATATTTGTTTATTTTATTCAAATGCGCTAAGCTATTATTAAAACCATCAGACTCTGAAAGCCGTTTAGACGATTCAATCCCATATCCGATAAGACTCCCAAATCTTTCTGCGGTGCTGCATTTTTGCCGCATTGTCCGACAGACCATTTTACGCAAAGTCAATGTCTCAAAGTTCTGCGGGTTTTTTAGCGAATATCGAGCTCGTTGCTCAACTATATACGGTATGCGTGGACTCCGACTGTAGCAACCATTCTTGGTGTTTACAAAAGCTTGGTTGGAGGGCTTCAATGCAAATAGCTTTATGCTAAATTATCCCAAGCTACTAATGTGAAGGGTGCAGTCGAAAACAAAATGCAGTGAGTACACGTACGACAGTCATGATCATATATATAAACCACCTAAGGTGGATGTCATTGAGGTCAATGCTAAGTCTCGTTAGAATTACACGCCATAAGTTTTAAAACTGCGGCGGAAATTTTGCATTACAAAGAGCTAATACAGCCCCAATAATAAACAGACATTCGGGGCTGCATTTGAGTTACAATCACCATCACTTTATCGCGCAATAAATGCATCCTGAACATCACCGTCTTCCATTTCCTAATTAAATGCCCTGTGGCAAAAAACAAAAACGAAAAAAACCGAACCGGTTTATAATCCAACGTTGTTCATCTCATAATCGGAGACTGTATTTTTCTAATACCTGCAAAGATTAGTAAACACGAATTGGCTTTGATAATTCGTTAAAATGCGATAAGTTCATATATGAGGAAATTTGCGTGCCTGGCCGAACGTAGCGGGTCACCACATATGTGCTGTAACAGTTCTTCCTAACGATTATCGATCGAAGTAGCCACCGTATTGGATGAGACTTAACCACAATATCTGGCAAGAAAATATAACACTCACCGCTTTCGTCGGGGTGTTTTAACTTCGATACCATTTTCGAAATCGCCGTCTCCGTTTGTTGCCGATTCTACTTCGGCCATTGCGACGCACTGAGCTGACTTTCGAAGGACTCAGTTGTTTCAACGTAAAAGAAAAATATGCAATATGATCTCCAGCGAAATTCTAGTTCCAATTGCGCATATAAGAGGTGGCAACAGTTTTTTGTGCCTTTGAATTTGACAGCAGATAGCTTTGTTTTCGTTGCTTCGTTCAGCTGAGCTCATTGGGCATTCATGCCCTGCTATTGTTATCGGACCATTTCGTCTGATATTGACAAAGACCATATACGAAAACTCCCACCTGGAGTGTGTCATATTTTTCATTAAAAACCTAAAAAAATATAATGAAAAGTAAATACCACTTGATGTAAGTTCATTCTGTTCATAAGTCTTTCAAGGGTAGCCTACATTGCATAAACAGGGCCTAGAAGGCTAAAGAAACGACATACAAAACTTAAGAAAATGGTTTGAACCCAGGAGTAACATACCAGGATTGAAAAAGATCATCTGGGTGACTGGATTCCTGTGTAGGACTGTTGTTGGTGACTGACGTTTCCACAACCTGTGCGGATGCCATCTTCAGAGTCAAAGTCTGAAGATGAAATCGACGTTCCAGATAACTGCGGTCCCGCGGAGGTACTTCTATATTTCCAAAAATGCAACCGTTCTTTCGTTGTTTGTTCCTTTATAGAAGGTGCGTAGAGACGACGGATCGCCGATTGTGCTGCGAGCACTGCCCGTTGATGGATTTACCGGGAAATAAAGTTGTTGATTTATATGTTTTCTATTCTCCCATCTTTTTGAGATCGCAAATGTGTTGAATCGTTTATCAAAAATTGCAGCCCTAAGTTTGTAATCGAGAATGTACTGAATATGAAGATATATTTGTATACTTTATTTTCTTGCCAGATATATTTATATGCCCTGCATATGTAAATTTTCTTGTTGTTTGCTAGGCTGACGAACAGTCAATTTCGATTCGAAGAGGGGGTTAATAAACGTAAAGATTATTACTAACATTGTTATTACTGTCATTATTATTGTTATCGAGTGAGGTATCGCACAGTGCTTGTAAATGATTTTGCCTTAATAATAGAGAGATTTAGCAAAGCGTTTACGGCCAACGGCCAACGGCAAACGGCAGGCTGCTGCTTGTCATAAAACCATGAAAATTCTCTTATTCTAGCTTATTTCTCTGGTTTTAGTACTTGCTCGATAGCTGTGGCTAACAGGCAAAATATCAGCTGAAATCAAATAAATTTCATGAGTATTTGGTAAACAGCAAATTTCTGCCTGACGTTTGCCGTAATAGCGATGCTAAATCTTTCTTATGTCTCCACAATGTTCGCCTCACCGACCCGGAAGGAACTAATCTCAAATGACAATTTTCCTAGCCCCTGGAGAACTTCCTCGATGTCGTGGTCCACCTGCATGAGCTCAACTGCCACATACTTGATTGCTCCGAACCAATTAAAGCGTGTTTACCTGCACTGTTGCATGAGAAGCAGGTGAGACCCACAAAGTACTTGCAAGCCTTTGCTCGGCCACGGGCGAAGGGACAACTGAAAAGGAAATCAGCGTCCCGTCAGGAATCGAACCTACGACCTCCCTAACGCCGGTCGGATGCTCCAACCACTGGGCTAGAAGAACTGCTGATGAGCCAGGTGGTTTATCTAATGTCCCAAATGGTCTGGGGGGCTCAATAATGTAACGTGCCCATTTGGGACACTCTGTATAAGAGCCAAGATAAACGACCTACTACTCAGCGGGGATTCTTGTAGCTCACTGAGTTCAGTGGTCGGAGCGGTGAACGTTTTGTCTCCTCAATACCCAAAGACTTGTCTCAGCTTAAATGCTGAATACCCTGCCCAGTGGCACTTATTTGACGGTGTCAATGGGGTATGGCTCTAGTCAATAAACAGCTAGAAAAAAGCTATTTAGTCAGTAAACTGTTGGAAAAAAATGTATTTAGTCAGTAAACAGCAGCAAAGGAGCCCGGGGGGGGGGGGGAAACTCCCATATG
>BLFK01000862.1:2072385-2095349 GCA_014634185.1 Astreopora myriophthalma | reverse complement strand
GTATGACACCTGATTATCTGAGATCAAGACTTGTATATCGTGACAATGTAAGAGCTTATCGTTTAAGGAATACCGAAAACAAATTAGTTCTTCCACAACCTCGAACTGATTACCTCAAAAGAAGTTTGATGTACAGCGGAGCTCAGTTGTGGAACAACTTACCTGTAGACCTAAGACAAGCGTCTTCACTGACCGATTTCAAATCTAAATTAAGTCGCCACAGTTTAAAGTAATACCTTAATTTTAAGTAAATTTTAGACACGGCCTCCATGAAAAGCAGAATTTTTATTTTATTTCTTTTATTTGAATTGTTATTATTAAATTTTAGTGTAGTTAGGTAGATAGATATACTACTATAGATAATTAACTATATCAACTGATGGAAACACCGTGTATAAATAAAGTTATCTTATCTCTTATCTTATCTTATCCAACAGGACACGCAGTATAGGAAATAGAGGGTCGAAAAATCTCCAGAAGTGTTAGACGAGGTCAAAGTAAACTAAAATTTACATTCTTACCTAAAACATTTTTTTTTTACATTCTTACCTCAAACATTATTTATCCTAGAAAGTCTGCAGACTTTGATTGTTAACTCCTCTTAAGTACCGCACACGCTAAAAAGTCGATCTTCTTTCATACGTTGGTCAGTTCATATGTTGTTGTTTATTCGGTTACGATAGCCCAAAAACGTATTCATACGCTAAACATTGACACCTAGTTATTTGCATGTCACTGAAATATGAATAGGATCTATTGTATTCTGACTCGTTCTGCAAAGAACGCCGCTAAATGCTAGCAATCGGGGCAGGCAGGAGCCCATAATGTGGGTTCCTGTGGCAGGGTATTCAGCAGTTACTCCCTTGTTTCCCTGTTAGCAGAGGTCTCTAACGGTGCGGAATTTTTGCCTCGCCGTGAGAGACCTCTGCTAGCAGGGAACTCCCTTGTGTCTTATGCTCTGAAATCTGTGGAACTAACGCGCCACTCGCGCCAGAAGAGTGTTGGCGTCGTAGAGCTAAAAGGGAGACTGCTCGCAGCACATGGGACCCATTCAAACAGTTTCTATTTTGTAGGCTTTAATCTCCTAATTTTTTTTTTGATATAATATCACAGGAAGCCGATACAAACTATTCGTATTTATTAGCATTGATATAATATGTCATTGTAATAGCAGTACATGAAGATATCATGGATTTCAGCGATATTATATGAAAGATATAGAGATCAACGGCCACATAGTTTGTATAGGTGCCTGTGATAATATCGGTTAAATCGCTTTTCTTTGCCCCACGCCCTACGCCGCAATCACCTTGCGCGTATGCAATGTTGGGACGTTTTTTCTACCGAACCGTATTGTGGGAAAGTTGGTTTCAAAATGGCGGCTCGCCTTCTTGGTAGGCTTGCCTGTTTATGCAGGCGAAACTCTGTTGAAAATTCGATTTTTACTCGTAGAATGAGCATTTTCACAAGGTACAGGGAACCCCCAAATGGCTTTCTATTCAATGAGAAGGTAAGTCATATCTCTTTGCTCGCCCTTAGCCTGAAATGGAGTTGAAATTATGTACTGAATGACATCGCTCATTTAATATTACTTTTTGAGTTGGGGGAAATTGTTTCTTATTGTGGGTTTGCACCTGAGGTCACTTTGGCCATGTTGGCGCATTGCAGTAACAAGTGTTTTGGAAATTAGACTTTATCATTATGCAACACCTGTGCAATAATTTTCTGTTGTTTTTGCACCCCAACCGTTGCCCAACGTAACATGACCGTCGCATCACGGGTGCAAACAAACACTTGGGTCATGATTTACACCCTTTTCAGGTGGTGATCTTGGTTTGCATTTTCTGAATAAAATATTTTGTTATGTGTGTGTTGGAGCAAAGATAGACAACCAATAGGAGTGTAGTGTAGTAATGATTCACATTAATTAGGGAACGATCATACACTGTAATTCCATTGCAGAGGTAGGAGGAGAGGGTGTCATGAGAGCTTCTATGCTGTATTTTTGTTTGTAATAAAGCTATTCGTTTGGTGGTTCATTAGATTTTAGCGTTAATTACCTGGTATTAATTGTCAATGTGTATTACATAATTAAGTGTACTGTAGTTAAATCCTTAAAAAAAGCATGTAACTTTATTTCTGTTTTAGTGTTGATTTATTAGAGTATTGTAAATGTTAATTGTGGGATATATATCTTATTAACCAAGCGCGAGGGCCGTACTGGGAGAATATCGGCCCGAGGTCTTGACAGTACGGACCGAGCGCAGCGAGGTCTGTACAAAAAAGACCGAGGGCCGATATTCTCCCAGTACGGTCCCGAGCAAGCTTGGTTAATAAGAGATTTATTATACGACTGAAGAAAGCTTTGAAGGTTTTTTTTCACAAATTCCATGTAACATTATGCGGAAAATGTACAGGATAAAAAGGACCCGATTCTGAGAGCTTAGCATGTGTACATTTTACGGCAGATAAAATATGCTTTCAGTTTTGTCTTTAAGAACAAACAAAATAACGTAACGCGCAAGTTCTTCATGTTGTTTTGAAGTGTAAGCCATTTTCGAAAGATTTCGTCCTCGTCCGCCATCTTAATTTTCGAGTTCAAAGGGACACAAGTGCGGGATCAGTCGGGACAATGCCCGGTCCAATACTTAGAGAATATTGGACCGGCAATAGAGCATTTTGATTGGTTGATTTTAGTTATTGGCCCTCTGACTGCCTGAGTCGTGTAATAATAACTATTATCCCTCTGTAAATATAAGTATCATGATGTAAAGGAATGATTGGAGTTGGTTGGCAAGGAGAAAGTGAGGAAGCAGTTGGTGGGAGAAGGCAAATGGAAAGGTATTTGTGGAGACGAGTTAAGGGCTGGTGAGCAGAAAATGCTCCCATGCTAACGAGACATTGTAGGAGTCAGCCTTGAATCCGAGGTAAAACCCCTTTGTCTACGGTAAGCTCGAGTGAGGAAACAAAGAGAAAGATAAAAGACTGAAAAGAAAAGAGTGAAGGAAGAGCTGAGAACCAGAATTATCACTTGAAAGAAAAGTAAAGACGTGGAAGAAGAAGGCACTGGAGAGTGGAAAGACACATCGATGTGAAACTTGCAGCGTTTCGTTGGTTTTGGGCTCAGTGAGGGAAAGTAAAGAACTGCACACATTACTTCTAAATATTTAGCCTTAGAAGTCTTAAGTTTGTAAATATTGAATGCATGTTACTATTAAGTGTTACTGTTTAGGTTTTAGATTGCTGTAGTTAAGGTTATTTAAGAAATTGAATTAGTTTAAGGTCATTAATTTTTTAAAGGTATTAAATTTTCAACAGTTAGGATCTATTCTTCAATTCTGCAAAGTCTGTGCCACTTTGAAGCAATTTTGTTTTTTTCAAGAAATACACAACATGGGCCCTTTATGCTCCCAGGTGTTCAATTGGCAACAGTTCTTATGGTATTAAAGTCCCGTCCAAACCAACATTTGATTTAGCCTTCTTTGCCATGGGTTAAGTTTCTTGCTTCACTGCAGGGATAATTCTCACAGGAAAAACGTTTTGCAAGGCTTTTTTTCCTTTTATCACAACCCTTTGTTTTCACAGCCACTGAAGCCCGGCGAGAAGCGACAGTGGGAGGAATGGGAAGAGCCTTGGTACAGATGGTGGGCTCTGATTCTTGTTGTGATGCCAGTGTTGTTTTACTACAAACCTGATACCAAGTGGGTGCAGCTTGCATCATTCTCCGTGCTGTATTTGAGAACAATAATGCTCATGATAATATTAAATAATGAACTTTTATTTAAGTGTCAATGGACACTAAAACATTTAGCATTGATAGGGACACTGCAGAAATCAAATGAAAGCAAGTGTTGATTTTGGGGGGAGAGGGTGAAACAGGAGAACTGGTACCCACATTGCCAGTGTGCGATGAAAATCACAAGTGTAGCCACCCTGAACCGGTGATGCTACACGTGAAAAAATCGCAAGAAAAAAGTCGCTAGAGCTGAAACTTTTGCAACAAAAATCATGGCGATAGTTGCCCACATAGCCACCCTGCAACTTATTGGCTGCGCTTGCGATGTGGCTAAAGAGTGTTTAGCCAATGAAATTAAAGAAGGAGTGTTTGTGTATAGTGCCCAGGTCTCTTGAACTATGCGATTCGCACAGCCTTCAATTTGTCTAGCCACAGCTTAACATTCGGGGAGCAGGGATGACACAGTGGTGACAGAACTCACCTCCCACCGATGTCACCTGTGTTTGGATTTCTAGACTCAACATCATGTGGGTTGCGTTTGTTGGTTCCTTACTCTGCTCCACATAGGATATTCCCTGAGCTCTGAGGCCTTTTTAAAAATAATAACTGAGGACTGTGCACTCAGTCATTATTTTTAAGATGGCACAGAAGCAAGGCATTATCCGATTTAATGCACCTTTTCATTGTCAGTAACGTTCGAACTTTTAATGCCGTGATGGGTGTCGTCAGCCACGCATGTTCGACAGAGAATGGGTCGCTTGCTTGCAGTGGTTTCTCTCTCGTTTCGCTAGCAAAGTGGATAAGAGAAGGGAATACACTGCTTGCAGGGTAGTTTTTCCCTCTCAAAAACAGAAAAAAACTCTGATTCAATCGGGAGCACATGGACACATCTGAACAAGTTCTTTGGAGCTCCTTGGTGCCCTGTGGGTAAATTATCAGATGTACTTGTAACTGGTCCTTGTGACCTCGACCCCGAATAAACGCCAGGACCCCGATCAAATGCCGGGGCCCCGATTAAACGCCCCCGGCATTTATTAAAAAATCGGCAGTTTTGACCCGGCATTTTTTCGAGGCCGTCGTTTAGTTGAGAAAATACGGTTCATTTTTTTTTTAATTGTCAGTCTTACATTGTGCAGTTTGTCAGAAGTATTACCAATATCATTTTCAAAAAACAGCAAGGAGATTGTTTTGTTTTGTTACCAGTAGGGTGATATTACAAATAATGCTCTTGGAATTAATTCAAGGGATTTCAAGGTTATTTCGCTCCAGCACATAGTAATACATAGACACATTTCTTTCATTTAGTTTGGACTTGTTCGCAATGAAAACAGAATAGAACTCAAACTATGAATTTTAGTGGACTTCCATAACTTGTACCTCACTATTAGATGTTGCAGCCTATTGCTACCAAAGGGTTAATGGGAGGTTTTATTTTACAATAATTGTACGACATGGCTTGACCATCAATTTCGGTTGCTGAAGTATTTTACCTGTTACAGACCTCAGACTTGGGCAAGGAAGCAAGCATTGAGAATTGTGGCTGAGCGAGATGCTGCAGAGGCAGAAGCTGCAGCGAGGGGTGAGGTTGTTGAAGAGGAAGATACTGGTGATATTGTGATCAACTGGAAGCCTTTGATGTGAAATCGTCTCTCATAGTTAACAAAAACTTTAATAATTCTGTCCTGAAAATTTATGTTGGACCTGTCTCAACTTTCAATAGTTAAATTGAGTCACTTGTCTGTATAAAATGTTTGTGTTTGATATCTGTAAATAAACAGGCACATCTTTGAAAACCTGTGTGTTCAAGCTGAGATTCAATGCTTCGAGTAGGGAAGAAAACCTCTCTTTGCCCGGCCACCCAATTTCAGATAAAACAATGTCTTGTCCAATACAGAAGTGTCACCCCTAAAAGACAACAAATAGATCACTTTAATGAAGCTTCTGCTTAAACTTAAATGTAGCATTCTTTGTTAATTAACTCCTCTATCTTTCATGCCCCTTTTAGCATTTTTTTGGTCTTTTAGTTTTACAGGTTTCGTGCTACTCCTTGAAGACCCCTGGCCTCAGTTGTTCAGAAGCTGAATAACATTGTACACCAGATAATTCACCATCCAGCATATAAGCACTAGCAAAACCAATAATATCCGGTGGACAGCTCTATCCACCCATTGAACAACTGAGGACTGGAAGTTAATTTTCGATTTCAAGGGCCCTTTCAATTTCTGCTGAAACTGCTTGAAAACTCAGGACTTGAGTGTTTTTTAGCCAAACACCAAATACATGTTTGGTCTTCTTCTTCAGGTCCTCTTTCCATGTACAAGGTATATAAACATTTTGACCCCTTTTAAGGAAGTTATGAACTTGTTATGCATCCCTGTTGGTGAATTATTACAGAGTTGATATTTGTTCCATTTGTGGTGTCTCTTAAAATGCAAATTGTCATATCCAGGGGGGGTGGGGGCTTTTTCAACAATTGTGCTATTGAGCTATGAAAACATAACACAAGACACCAAACTTGCTATGAGCACTTCAAAACTCAGTTTATGGGGCTTGAATACTTCTTGAATTATTATTACGTGTGATGCCACAGGCAGACCATGTCTAAAAACTGGTCATGTTCCTTTTCTTTTCATTGTGGTATCACATGGTAATTAGCCATGTGCTTGTGCTTCTCACTGAAGTTAAGCCCCATTGGCTGAGGTCACTACTTGGATGGGTGACCATGCACAATATCTGTGTTGTTGACTTCTTATTTTTTTTCTTCTTAGTCTAAAATTCTTTTTTTTAAAATTAAATTTCCAGTATCATGTGGGAAGTGTTAGAAGCAACATGAAAATGACTTGTAGCGACCTAACCTGCACCTTGAACTCGGATCTGGACTAACCTGGCCATTGTACTTTTACAATTTCTGTTCACTGTTTGTGCATCCCACAGAAATGGCTTTAAGTGTCTTGTTTGAAGTATTTTTGTATCCACAAACCAGCAAGTACTCTGTACACATGTTTGAAAAATATTTATTGCAGAAAAACTGAACTTGACTTGCTAGTGGATTCCAGTATGCAATTCTCTCCCAAACTTTGAGCCAGTCAGAAATGGGGTGGTCAGGGACCGCGGAGCAAGGTGACAAGTGGGAGTGCTGACAATTGAAAATAATTTTTTCATAAAAAAATTATTGAAAATCGAAAAATTATTTTAATTATTTTTCTTTTTAGCGCAAAAAGTGGGGGTGGGGGGTGCAAAAAAAGTGGTGGGGCCACGGCCCTACCAGACCCCCCCCCTCCCCCGCGGTCCCTGGTGGTGTGAGCTTTTTGGGAGATTTCTTGGTTCAATTTATTCTTTGTTAATTTTGTTTTTGTTTTGTTGCTGTTTTGTACTGATACTTATTTTGGACCTAAAAGCTTCATGGAGTGTGTAAGTTATTTGATCGCTCAACCAGGGCCCCATTTCTCAAAAGTTTCCTCCGAAAACTTTACTGTTTAACTATGATCTGTTTGGTTAATCTTAATAGGTGGTTTATTTTTAACATATTTTTACGATAAGATAAAACAAAAACAAAATAATAATTATTGCAAGATTTCATGCCTTGAAAGTCTCCCTTTCAAAGAAGCTGAAGAAATTAAGGCACCTGAAATACACAGGAAAAGTTCCAGGGCTTTTGAGAAATGCATGCCAGAATTGGCTGTGCAAGCCCCTCTGGGTAATACGGAGACAATGGTACTTCAAGTTAGGTTTTTTTTTTTTCACTCTAATTGTTAAATTTAAGGTGTTTGCAAGTTTCAAAACTGAGCAAACGACCATGAAGCACAGGTCAGCAAAAGCACAACACTACATTTTATTCCCTATGCTAAGTTCCTTCAGGTGCTTCATCCTTTGTTTCTTCAAGTGATGTTCTGGGGCATCTACTCGGTGCCTCGTCCTTAACGTGATGGCGTGAAAGAGAGTGTAATGAACAGCACTTGTGACTTGCTTCACTGTGATCTTTCCACTGGTCCTTCTTTACCAATGCTTTTCCTAGATCTTCGAGATTCAGTTTGTCTTTATCTTGTTCAGTAGCACTCTTCTCCTAATGGGATCAAGAATAAATGTCTCTAGAGAGTCGTGTGCATGCAAATACAGAGCTATGTACTATAGTTTCAAGTGCTGACCTTTTTGTGACTTTTCATACAACCCTTAATATAGTGAGAAGGCAAAAGATGTTTTTTTGTAAGAGTGGAGGCTCCCTTTAAAATAATCATTATTATATTATTTCATTTTAATCAGGTGGCCAAAACTCAAGTCATTTCATAAATACTTCATTTAGTCTTATTTCTTACTTTTTTTTAAAAATAATTTAACCTACAGAATCCCCACTTAGTACGCACTGTGCCTAGATGTAATTGACACTCATTGACACAATAGTACATATGCATACTAAGCTTATCTTCTTGATCTGTACTGTAAGGTACAACCAGGCTGTGTTTTCTCTACTTCAAAATGGCCCGAATCCAAGGCACAAGGGCTACAAATTGAAGTGGAAAAAACAAAGTGCTGCAACTTACACAATGGACTGAGGTTAGTAAGATGCTTATGAAATTTCTTAGGGCTGGTTTACACTAGTGATGGAAGTGATGAAGCGGAGTCGGAATCGGAATAAAGTTCTGATCTAGTGTCAATCGGCATGATGTAAGCAAAATCGTAAGCCTCGCTTTCAGCATAAGCCTCGCTTTCATTTGTAAACATTCAAGATGGCGGACCCGGGAGATGACGAGAGATTGCTGCTTTTGCTATTGCTTTTTATTCTCATACTACGAAGAAGACGTCTGCAACGGAACCAAGGAAGGAGAAGGTTGTGGGTACGTGGAGTATTTTTAAAAAGGAAAAGTCAAGGTGAATTTGGAAACTTTGTGAGAGAACTTCGTGCGTCAGGCAGAGAGCTCCACTTTTGGTATGTTGTCAGTTTTGTATTTTGGTCTTCAAAGTGATTGCAAGTGTTTTATTGTGAGAGCGTGTGTTTAGCGACATCCTCCCATGCTAGCTTTTTTTTTTTTTGCTGTTGTCTTTGAAGTCCCTGCAGGACTTGTCATAAAGAACAGGGAACTGTCTCACAGCCTCTGCCAGTCTTCCTCTAGAGCCGTTTTTTTTTCTTGCTCTAAGTTTGAAAGGGACTGGTAATGAGTTTTTTGATTGGCTGATAATTCCGCTTCCACTTCCGATTCCGTTCACCTTGTTCTCACTGGATTGGAAGCGACAGAAGCGGAAGCGGAATCGGAAGAAAAAGAAACTCTTCTGATCCTTCTGACTCCTATTCCATCAAGCTTCCGACTCCGCTTTTTGATTTACACTGGATTGTAATGCTCCTTGGTCTTCCGATTCCGACTCCGCTTCCGATTACGTCGCTAGGGTGAACCAGCCCTTAGACTTAGTGATCAAATTGACCAGTACTGTATAATATGGTGTGCTAAATAAAATTGGCGAATCATGGTGGCATATGTGTAATATCTGAAAGAATAGTGAAGTTTCTCGGAGTTACTTATGACTCACAGTTAAAACTGGATGAATTTAAACCAACCTCTAGCTTGAGACCACTCAAATCTCTCTTCATCGCATATGCATCTTCACCATCAGCATAGTACTTTGGTTCAATCTCTGAAATACTTCAAGAAGAAAAACAAATGATTTTCCTACTGTTGCTGAGTTAAGGAAATACAGTGCTGTAGGGAAGGGGCTAATGCAAAAGCTTCAATGATTAACAAAACTATGGTGTCGAAAGGGTTAATACCAGCAACTTAATAATATGATCACATTTAGGAGACAAAGGAAATTAAGAATCAAACTACAAACATCGAACCATTGGCCAAGGACACTTTCAGTATTTTTCTCCCATGCAAGTGGAGTCAATCATTACCTGCTACCCAACACTGCCCCTCCCTCAAGGTTCATACTCTTTCGAGCTTGTCATAAGTTATAAAAAATTATCCCTATTTTAGGGTATTTTCTGACATAGCTTACCTTTATAATAATTTTATTTTGTCCTTGCTTCAACATCTGCAATACTTTATCTACCATACATAACTATATAATTTTCCATGACTAACAATTAAATACCATGACGTTCCAGGCTGCCCTCAAAGGCAAAGGCAGCATATTTATCATTGATGTATACATTTATGTATTGAGAAGAGCATGAAAAATGTCCTGTTTTAGCAAGGTATCCCAACCTTTGACGACGATTATTGGAATGATTTTAACCTGGATTTCAGTTGATTAACTACCACAGCCCCATGAAGAAAAATAGCAAACCTAGTTTTTTTTTTAATGGCTTTTTTTTTTTGTAAGTTGTAAGAAGTGCTTATTAACTTCTTGAATAAAATGTTGCAAAACAGCAAGCAGGAGGAGGAAAAGAAGCCAGAAAATTGTTCCCCTTGTTTTCAACCTGTTTCTCTCATCACTTGCATCAAATCACTGCCAAACTTTACGGTCAATGCAAACATTATTTCAAAACTCGAATGCAAAGCAGCTTGGAAGTGGGATGGAGTGCTTAGGGTGCTGCAGGATTTGCACGTGAATGTTCCGGGATCGAACCCCCCTCTGACTACCAAGTGGATTTGTCTTCCGTGGTCTCAAATTCAACACCACCGAAATATAAAATTAATATAGAAATAAAATAAAATATAACCAACTGGTTGCCTCCTCCCAGCTGGGATTCTTAACATTGTTCTGTTTATTTGAATTGTTACTTTCTATACACAGCCCCACAAGCTTGAAACTTTAAGATATTGTAAAACTCAATACTTGCCAATTTCTTTATGATCACGTATATGGTGACAAGTCTTCTGTATCAACTTTATTTAATTTTAGCTTTGTATCTGAGCAACATAATTATGCCATAAGATCTTCTCAACTTCAACACCTCAGCTTCAATTTCTATCGAATTAATATAAGAAAATTCTGTCCAACTATCACTGGAAAATATTACGGGAACAACATTCCTTTGTCTATTAGGCTTAAATCCTCGAAACACTCTTTCAGACAATCCCTTTTTCACTATTATTTTGCTCAATACTGGCTTTTCTGATAAACCCTTGCTTGCTTCCCATTCCCTCTTTTGTAGTGTCTTAATGTTTAACTACTCAAGATTGATTTAATTATTGTACTATCATATTAAGGGCATCTAATTAGGTTTACTATATTTTGCCCTTTCTCCTTGTTTCTGACTCCCATAAAATCTGTAAATTTAACCTTATGAATGGAGATAAATCAAATCAAATCAATCAATGTAAAATCACGATGTATTAATAAAGGTTCTTTCATTTTCATTTTTTTTTTTGTGATGTCAGTTCAAGAATAGACCTTTTTGCCTCACTGTCTCAGCTGTGGGACAAATGATTGTCAGTTTGCAAACTTTATGTAACTTGTGTAGCCCATTTCAATCTTAAAGAGAAAAAGCGAAGTATTACGTTTTCTGGTGTTGAGATTTAACTTTTGAAAAAGAAAAAAATAATAATGTTTTAAGGTTAGATGTACTTTACAGAGTTTGTACTCTTTTGAACAAACTATTAATTTTTCTCCAGGACTTTTCTAGCACTTTTCTAGACCTGAATTTCATATTGTCTCTTGGGAACTCCAAAATTTATACAAATGTCCAAATGGTTGCTTAGAGTTAGGGTCAGGGTTCAAGTTCCCAGATTTCCAGGACTTCCCAGAACCCAATAGCATTTTTCATGATTTTGCATGGCTGAAAAAGGCTACTGTAAATTTCTGGTGCTTTCCAGAACTGGTACAAATCCTGACTTTAACTAACACATCACAGTTTGCATTCATGCACTGCAGGACTGTGCATATTACCTGAAGCCCAGAGTCTTGTTGTACAGATGAAGAGCTGCTCTGTTACTGTAAAAAAAAGAAAAGTGTGCTCTTGATCTGAATTCCTGAGCTGAATGACTCAAAAGTGTGTTTTTTAACCACAGATTAATGAACTAGAACAATGGAGAAAAGCTCCTGTATTCTCGTACAGAAAATTTTGCCAGCCATTTACCTCTTTCGTACATGGAGAGAGACATATTGTGCATTAAAGCACTCAACCATAGCACGAGATGCCTGAAAACAGACAAAATGTATGAAATAAAACTGTGGTTCAGATAACCTTGGCAAACTTAGGTTACCAGTCAATCCTCTGAGAATAATTATTACTGCACAAAAAAAAGAAAAAACAAGCAAACAAGTGAACATACCAAAGTAATAATTGCTGAAAATGTTTCTCTGCTGAGGAATGGGTGAAGATTGCTTGCAGTCTTCTTTTTTTTCCCCAAGCTCTGATAAGAGCATGCCAAACGAGCAGGAATCAAGATTGGGGCAAGGCAAGAAAACCTACACATACTTAGGGAACGCTTTAACTTCTCTCTCACTCAGTACCAGGCTTGCCAGGGTTAAGAGGGCAGGGAGACCACAAGCAATCTTGGAAGCCTCAAAATTTGTTTGATCTGAAACATCTCTCAGTGAGTTGCAGAGAAAGCTCATCACTCTTAAGCCAGGTACAATTTGTAGTGTTGTTGTTGTTGTTGTTTGTTTTTTGTTGTTTTTGTTGTTCAGTCAATTGAAGGACCACCAGACTATGTAGAGTACATGAATGAAGCTATTCAAGGTGGTCGCTAGGGGCAGCAGCTATTAAAAATGCCTGTTTGACGATATCCTGATTTCCAATAATGTCTGATGAAGTCCCAAAAAAGTCCCAAAAAGTCTAACAAAATCTGCAGTTCTTACAAAACCAAAAATTTTAAAGCTTTATTCTTGCACCACAAAAACTGCATCAACTGAAATTAAAAATGAAATCAACCAATCTGCCCGCACGTTTGATTGAAATGTAACCAATGACATTCTGAAACTTAAGAGATTTTATGAGCGCGCGCACAAACAGACTTCTACTTTTGTTTCAAAATGTCACAACAATGCCATTTCATAACTACAATGCTAGAAACGTTGTAGACATTTTGAAGCAAGCAAAGCTTGTAAATTTACCTGTTCCATTAGTTTTTGAGCCAGTCCCAATCTTCTATGTGACCGTTTCACAGCCTGCAGAGTAAATACAAAGTTTTTTCAAATAAAAAAGCTGAAGCTTTCTTGCTTGTTATTTACAGTCTTTCTTCATGCTTAACTTTAACGGTGAAATTAAAACAAAACAAAACAAAAAAAAAAACCTAGTCATTTTATACAAATGGCAACATATTGTACAATTTCTGACTCATACCAGTGAGGTAATGTGTCCATGAACTGCCTCATCGGGCTCCTCTTCCCTAAGAATGAAGAACAGTGAATAAACAATGTCATTTGAAATTGGATGATATTAAAAGAATTCAATTTGCTGTCTGCTGCTATAAACTATGGTGCAACAAAGTGAACCCAGGTGGAAATCTTAAGATCTTGCAAGAATTTACAAGATCTTGTTAGAATCTTGTAAGACTGGTGCTAAGATTAAGATCTTTCATCTTAATAAGATCTTTCATCTTAATAAGATCTTTAATACATGTACAGATATGTTTGTTCATTCAAATCTTCAATCTTTCTTTTTTGTTCATTCAAATTTTCAACCTTCTTCATTCAAATTCAAAATTCAGTTTTCAGTATTTGAAGATCTTGTGAGATCTTACAAGATTCTGGTGCTGTGACAAGCTTCAAGATTCTTAATAAAGAAGTAAGATGAGACCTTGAAACTTCACAAGATTAAAGAACCTTGTTAAGATGTTAATGAGATTTCCACCTGGGCTCAAGATATCAGTACAATTTATTTTTATTACAACTCTATCACACATTTGCCCATGCACTGCATTAGTTCAAGGCAGAGTGTAACTTACATTTTTGCTAGAACATATCCCACAATCTTTCCTTTTTCATCCTCGGCAACATAAGACAACTATCAGTACAGAACACAAAATAAACTAATCAAACTGGATCACTGCAGCATGAGTCTTGAAATATCCTTACTTATTACAGTAAAAACCTGCATACAAGAACATGTGGATTAAGAACACCCAGGCTGAAATTTGGTAAAAAAAGGAGCATATATATATTATAAGAGAACACATTCAGCCTGAAAATTGAAAATTTTTCTTCTATATAAAAACTCTTCCCTTTTCAGTTTAAATAGAACAATACAAACAGTGTCTGTAGCTTTACTGTGGTATTGCACTAACACCTCTGTATAAATGCTAGTAATTTCACTTGCTGTGTACAGCAAATGTACAACAACTGTTACACACAATTCCATCTTACGGTCACGTGTTGATCAGAAATGACAGCCTCCACATGACCAAGCCTCCATAGTTCTAATCCCTGAGGAAGACGAGCGGATGCCAGTCGAAAGCTCGGTTGTGCAATTTATTTTCTAATGTTGTGTGTCTCAAGTTTAATTTTCTCTCAAAGTTATGTATTTCATCATAGTTAGTAAATCCCTTACATTTTTTTAGAAGTAAAAAATTAAGAACACTTAAGAACACTTTCAGGCTGATTTCACCTAAAATACCCGATATATAAGAACCCAATAAACCTGAACCCCGAAAATGGGTGTTCTTGTATGCGGGTTTTAACTGTATAGAAAATTGAGTGGTATACCGAGTGGTAGCAAATCAACAAAAATGCTATCCACACATGTGTGATATCATTTTTATTTCAAAAACCTTAGTCTTTGAAATAAAGAATACATGTAAAGTATCTTTTGTTGTATTGTGAGGATTTTATATAATAAAAAGAACATTACATGGTCACTTGGAGATCTCAAGTTGAAAAATATTTTTCAACACTCAAAGAGAAATTTCGTATCTCCGCGCGGCCATATGTAATATCCTCTATTTCTCTGGATACACAGCAAAGGAAATTCTGCAAGGCAGTGGTACCCAGGGTTCATACAGCCTTCAAAACTTGCAAGATCCCAAACAATGAAGTTCGCAAACTCAAGGGAAAATCTACTTCACCTGAGGCCAAGACAAGCCATGGTAGAAATAATACTTCATTTGATAATTTTCAGGAAGGCACAGCAAATTACAATGCTGCATGTTCATGAGATCCTCAGGCTAAAAAAAAGTAAGAATAATTATTATTGAGATAAATTATGGTTTTCACAAAACACTGACCCCCTGTCCGTTGACCACCCTACTGACCCCCTCTAAAACTCACTGGGAATATAAGGGACTGGTGGGGGGGGGGGGGGGGGGGGGGGGGGGGGGGGTGTATCAGTGAGTATACCATGTTTGGTTTTTCATGAGTATCCCTAAACCTTTAAGACATATTTTTTTCTACCCCCCCTGTAACCCCCTCTAAAATTTTTCCTGAGAAGAAAAGTCTAACCAGCTGCTAAATATACCCATTGAGGATCACATAGTACATGTTCAAATAAATTACTCAGACAACAAAAGGAAAAAAATGGTCTCCAAAAGAGAACTGAAGAAAGCCTAAGAAGCGTAAAGCTTCTAGAAATGCAAGCAACATGGAGAAAGTTAAACAATACATTTCAAATCCTCTTCTTTCTCAAGAAGTAACTTAAAAGGACAATTTAAGGTTGGAAGCTCTTTCCAACTTATCACATTCTCAAGTTAAATATCTTAGGATGTTATTGAAAAAGGAATGCTATCCAAAAAGATCTGTTTCTTACATCCAAGGGCATGTGAAGGACTTTCTAGGAAGCAGCAATGAAGGGGCAGGAAATGCTGTAATTAGTGATAGTGAAGACAAAGAAAATGATGACTCAGATGAAATCGATGGGTCAGTTGAAAATAACGAGTCAAACATGAAAATGACGAGTCAGATGAATGTGATGAGACAGTTCAAATTGACGAGTCAGATGAAAGTTAAAGGGATGTTCACAAATTCAGTTTTAAACTGTTGTTGCAAAGAATTAATGAACATTTTGTGTTCCATACAAATAGTATTGGTTGTTCACCTGATGATACTTCAAGAATGTCTTAAGAAAAATTGTCTGTACACCTATGGAAATTTTTGTAGCCGCACTATGAACCTTGCATACAATTTGCTGACCCCCCCCCCCAATCTGCACCAGCACACCCCCCTCCTCTAATTATTGACCAGTCCCTAAATAAATAAAAGAGAAATGACATTAAGGCTTACTCAGGTTTCAACTAATTTTATAAGAAAGTTCTTTTTTCAAATAAACGAATAGAACATTGATCAAAATATTGTAAACTTTGTTTCCACTTCCCTGAAAAAAGAAAAAAGCTGAATAAAATATCCTCCGTGGGAAGATAAACATATCTGGACAATCGGAAACTTGTCATATCTTTTAGTTGTTAGTTGATCCAGGTCATCCCCTGCTTGACATAAATTTATCTTAAATCTTTCCCTTGATTCACTACTGAATATATTTAAGAATTGGTTCATGCTTAGCGTGCGTATATCGAGTTATGGATGCACGCGGGAAGTTTGGAGAGCACGAAAGAAGCGTAACAGTTGCTTGAGGCGTAGCCGAGAGCAACTCTAGCTTCTTCAGTGCTCTCCAAACTTCCCAAGTGCATCCATAACTCGATATACGCACAGCTAAAAGCATGAACCAATTGTTTTATAACATAGTAACAAGAAAGTAGTGCACGGAAAACCGGTTTATTTGTGATTGATTACAAAATTCTCTCAATGCGCGTACTGAGAAAAACAAAGATTCTTATTGGCTGATCACAAACATGCCATTTTGTATTTGATTACAACACACGCCATCAGATGGACGCACGGCCATGCGTATGTTGAGAAATGTACCATGATGATGCCAATAAGAATTAGATAGGGAAGCACGCACGCTATGTTATAATTTTATTTGGACTGCCCTGTTGGAGAGCTGTGGCTGATTCAGAGAGCCATTCCATGATTCCCCATGGGTTTTGTTGCTGAAAAGAATGCCTTTCTGAAGAGCTTGGAGCTGTTTTAGGTGTTTAGTTTATAGCCTTCATGATGGGGTATTTGACTGTAGTAACTGGCATCATGGTGGGGAATTTGACCAAAATATTGCTAGAAAGTCAATGCCCGGGTTTGCCCGGGTGGGCGGGGGGGGGGATGGGCGCTCTTGAAACTGATCGAGACAATAAACCCAAAACGAACTGTGAATCGAAATAATGCAGAAAAGAATACCCGGCCACTTCTGACCAATACTGGTTGCATTTAGCGGCGTTCTTTGAAGATGGAGTCAGCACACAATTCTTATTCAATGACATGCAAATAAGTGGCATTGGGTATTCTGCAGTTACTCCTGCAGAATAAATTATTCTGACAAGCTCTGTCTCTGACCTAGATCTTCCAACTTTTATATAACGTACAAAAAAAATATACGCTACGTGCTTTCAATGTAAACGCTCAAATGTCAAGCAAATTATACTTATAAGCATGATTGTCTTAAAAAAAGGAAATAAACCGTATACAATTATCCTTACCGTTGCACAACGTATGTTCATTTTGTTGGCTTTTGAGGTGTGAACAAGTAGCACGAAATTTATTAGATGCTTTGCAAAAAAACACAACCCATGTGTAGAAATGCGCCCGTAGAACGATGTCCAGCGTACGCTATCCACCAGATCCACACTCTTTCTCTATTTTGAATTTTAATTTCCCAGAGTTCCTCTTTTCCTCAGAGGCGCGCGAAACATGGAGGAATCGGCTGTTGTTGGATTTCAAAATTTCATCGCGCCGTTAAATTTTGTTGCGAATCGTGGCAAGTCTTGACCAAAGAAGGGTATTTGTAATAGATGATAATCTTGTTAGGCCGAATTCTTTCGTATATTCGTCAACTTCAACCGCAAATTTCCTGTCAAGTTTTGACGAAATGGAAATGATCGAGAACAAGCTACCCGAGGTAATCTACATCGACGACTCCCCTTTGCTTCCAGCCTCTGATACTATTAATGGCGAGACTCCGACCATAACTCCGTGTTCCTCTGTTTATGAAGGAGACGATACTTTGAGCGTACAAGACGTTATTTTAGATGAGACTACGAATTCTGATACTTCAAACTTTCGACCTCCGTTTGTTCTCGTTGGTGATGACATCCAGGAAATCGCGAAACAAAACTCACTTCCGGACTTCTCACTTGAAACGTCTTCAACTGTGAGTTCTTCTTCGAGCCTTAGTACCTTCTTGGAGTCAGTAAAACAGGAAGCAACTCACCCTAAAGCGAATGATCAAGATCTGTCAACTGCGGCCAGTTACAAAGTGTTGGGTATATTTAGAGATTTTACAATTCCCTGTTTGAACTCAGTAATTGCGCTTCAAACTCGTTTTGAATCTAAGTATGAACTTCATATGAGACTACGTAAAATGGCCAGATGCAACAAATCACGGCGCAAAAATTTGTATAAGTTTAAAAAAGACCTTTATAACCAACTAGATGAGTGGGAAAAATACTTGAATGAACAGAGTGGAAATGAAGCGTACATTGGTGTTGAAAATACAGTGGATAACGTAAGCCCACCGAGAGACTTCACGTATATCACTCGAAATATACATCACAAAGACCTGAGTCACTTGTTTGATGTGGACTATCTTGTTGGTTGCAGTTGTGAGCGTATTTGCACAGGGGACTCCTGTGATTGCCCACGAAACAGTGGAGGGGTTTTTGCCTATGACAGAAATGGACGGGTCTGTGTTGAGCCAGGGACACCAATATATGAGTGTAATTCGCGTTGTCCTTGTGGTATGTCTTGTAGGAATAGAGTGTTGCAGCGTGGCCGTACTGTAAAGGTAAGTGCTATGTTGTTGTAGACAGATGACTAAGTTTAGTTTTAATAACTGTAGGATTTTGGGACATTCTTGAGAATGGATGAGGGAGAACAAACCTGCAACTGCGAACTGTACCTGAAGGGCTCATATACGTGACTGATAATACTAACTAACTTTATTTAAGTGGATTTAGCATGGGAACACTCATTAGGGGCTGTACAGAAATCAACTGAGGGGCGGGGGCATAAAAATGACAGGGATGCTTGTTGGGCGTGGCTTAATTGTTGTTGTTGTTGTTGTTGTTGTTTTACTGCTTTTGTAGAAGACTGGGATCTACATTCCATATTTGGAAAATTACATTCCATATTAATAATAATGATGATGATGATGGCAGCCTGGCTCAAAGCAAAGTCTGCCAATGGCATCCACAGGTGACACAAAATGCAAGTGACACTCAATGTATTAACCCTTTAACACCCAACAGTGCCACTCATAGATTTTCCTCTTGCTAATGCCAGATAATTTACTTGTCACTGGGGTACCCCTTGGGCAGGAAAGGGTTAAGTTTGTTTAGCGACTGAATGCGGCAGTTAGCATTAAAGTGAGTTTAGTGTAGTTGCAGTAGTTTTAAAATTAAAGAAGGAATATTTTGTCTCATCATTGTTGTCTTGGTATTCCAACTCAAACATTGTAAAAACCGGAGAACATTTTACCATTCCACTCATTTTGGTACTAAAAGTTGTGTGATGCTGCACCACCTTCATCCCACACAGGAAACAAAATCAGATTAGGTTACATGTACATTCCATATTTTTTTAATCATTATACACAATGTCAGCAAATCTGCCTGACCAGTAGAAAACCTGATAAAGGAAACCAGACATAAGCAAAGAGGAAAATCCCAACAATCAAAAAGAAAAAAAATTACGGGGAAGCTTAGTTTACAATTTCCAGGCAACATGGAAAAAACGAATTTCCGTGGGTTGAACTTGTTTGCAATTTAATTTACCCTTTAGACCAGTGGCTGAGGAAATTCTTTCAAGGCTTACTTAAAATGTTTGTAAAGCTTTTAATGCAGGTGACAGTTAATTCATTTTTTGGCGAGACAGACAGGTGAATTTTGGTTTCAGACAACCAAAATTTGAGTTTCACTCGTCCAATGGACAAGTGGAATGCAAAAACAGTTTTGCCCTGTGGAGTGTAAGCAGTCAACCTCATCACCTAATCAAGTATTGCTGCGAATGGCGACGGCCATACCATCGATTAATGAGTGGCCTTCAGAAATTACTCAGTGCCATACATGTGGCTCTCTGAAGAAATAAAAAAAAATTCAACAAAAGACTGACATTGTGAGGTTAAAACTCAGTGGCCCTCGTGGTCACCATTCAAAGAGTCACCAATACGCATCCTTGCTAAAATAACAACAAGGCACCCAGCTGGGCCACACAAAGCCCAGCAGTAACATGGCTCCCCAAAATGTTAGTCTAATTTTACATTTTTTCTTTAAACACAACGTGTCTATCATAATCACAATCAATGTTCCTTCTTTGGCAAAGATCAGGCTCCTTGTCGGGAAATCCTGGTCTCTATTGTGCTTCCACGAGCAAAACAAGCTTGTTAAGAGGCCTTTCCAGTTTGGAGCCATTACATGTCAACACTGTCACTGATCGGACTTGACCTTGATCGTCAGGATGCGTGTCCACCACCTTAGCCGTGGGCCATCTGTTTCTCTGGCACTGGTTTTCTTTCAATAATATGATGTCCCCAACCTTGAAATTTCTTCGTGGCTGAGTCCACTTGTTTCTCATTTGCAGCTGCTGCAGATACTCTTTGCTCTACCTTGACAAGAACTCTTGTGCCAAATTCTGTGTGCATCTCCATTTCTTCCTATAGTACAGATCTTCTCTCTTAAATTCTCCGGGTGGAGGCAGCATAAGCTTAGTCTTCCCTGTTAGCAGCATACTTGGCAATAATGGTGGGGCTGAAAGGGAATCATTAAGCGTCTCCATGCATGGTTAGAGGTCTGTGGTTGATTGTGGACTCTGTCTCACACAGGAACGTCTTCAGCAATTCTTCGTCCAAGCAACCACCATGTTCTCTGAAGAGTGCGTTCATGACGTTTCTAATTGACCTGATTTGTCTTTCCCAAATGCCGCCGAAATTACTAGCAGAGGCTGGATTCTTGACCCAATCAATCGTAGCCTTAAGGAGTTCCACCTTGATCTTTGATCATCTATTTCTTCGATAGCCTTCCTGAGTTAGGTTCAGCACCAACGAAATTCATTCCTCTGTCACAGCAAACCTCTCTGATAGGTCCTCTATGTGCACTGCTCTGCTTGCCAAGGACGTAAACAAGGCTCCATATCTCTTGACGACAGTTTGACCTCGATGTACACACCAGGGACCATAAAAGTCAGTTCCACAATAAGTAAATTGAGACGCTGGCTCCACACGTGACTTTGGCAAGTCTGCCATCTTTTGTTCTCCCAAAGTGCCCAATAGCCACTGGCGCGAAGTTCCTTCATGGTAATCCCTCTTCCACTATGGTGTGTTCTTTCATGTACATCACCGATAACCAATGAAGTAACATGGCTTGACTTTGGTAAGATGACAGGGTTCTTGAGAGTGGCTGACAAGTTTGCTTTCTGTATTCTTCCACCTACTCTCATGACTCCATCACTGTCCAGAAATGGATCTAGTGTGTTGAGGGAACTTGTCTTCTTTAATGCTGTCTTCTTCTTTTTGTCTAGTGCATGGCCACTGTACTTGATGTTCCCTTGGGTGTCTTGAAGACTTCTAATTTCTGTTGAAAACGCGTCTCCCTGTACATGCTTTGTAATCTCCACTTCCGCTTCCTGTAGATCCACCACAGTAACTCCTGCACAGGGTTCGTACGGGTCATGGAAAACCTGGAAAGTCATGGAATTTAAATATTTCCGTTTCCAGGCCTGGAAAGTCATGGAATTTAATTGTCAGTCATGGAAAATTATAGTTGTCTGTGGTAGGTAAATTATTGCAGATGTCGAGGCAAGGACAAAATAAAAATACAGGCGAGTCATGTCAGAATATACTCGAAAACAAGGACAATTTTGACAATTTTCGAAAGTAACAGCTAAATGTACGGTCATGGAAAACTGGAAAACGTCATGGAAAAGGTCATGGAAAGTCATGGAATTTGAAAACCTTTAAGGAGTACGAACACTGCTGCGTTCGTTGAAGTGTTATCAACCTTACTTTAGACATTCCATCACAGGATACCCTCCCTTTTCTCAGGACCTTATCTCAGAGCTGTCTCCTGTATCTCAGACAAAGCACCACTGCCAACTTTGCTCTGTGCCAATTGGAGAATCTACGCAATCTTTTGGGTATATCATCACTCTCTTTCACTACGCTTGTGTTGACCTTAACATTCTTGACTTCTGGAGAATCTAGGCTCACATGCTGTTCATAATTCTCTTCTTTCAGCAAAGTGTCTGCAGGTACTTTAAGAAAGTCGGGACCCTTGATCCACTCTGACTTCTCCACGAAATCTTTCGGTGAAACACCGCTGGAGCCTTTGTCAGCCGTGTTGGATGCAGTGTTTAAATAGTGTCACTGTGAGGGGGTGGTGTGGTCGTGTATAAGTTGGACTCTGTTGGCCACGTAAACGTGAAATCAACTAGATTCATTACTTATGAAGCCTAGAACGACTTTACTATCCGTCCAACAGTGGTCCTGAATGTTCTCATACTCCAACTCATTCTTCAAAATGTCACCAATCTTAACAGAAATCGTGGCTGCTGCCAATTCCAACCTTGGGACACTGACTGTTTTCTTTGGTGTCACTCTGGCCTTTCTCATAACGAATGAGGCGTGCACCTTGCTGTTTTCATCAGACAGTGGAGTTGTGTGGAGACCTAGGCACCTTCAAGTCTGGAGTAAGCAAAGCTCATTGCACCACCTTTTGCATCGCAGGTCGCATCGTCAACAGGCTCGTCCCAGCTGTTTGTGTGGCAGATTTCTTGCCATATCTTCTTTCTGACAAGCACTACAGGGGCGATGAACCCCAGGGGATCATAAATCGAACTAATATTGTTGATAGGATGCCTCTGCGTGTACAAGGATTGTCCTTAAGTTCAATCCTGAAGTTAAACATATCTGTCTCAATGCACTAAATAACTCTCAAAGCCCTCTCAGTGAGAAGCTTATCTTGGCCCAGCGTGAGGTTCTTCACGTTTTCCACCCTATCTTCTGGGGGGAATGAGCTGATGATGCCTTCAGTGTTGCCCACAAACTTAGTCAAGTGGAATCCTCCATTTTTGCAAACTGCCTCGACGTCACTCACCAGTTTAATAGCTTTGTCTTCAGAGCTGGCCAATTTAAGAACATCGTCCACATAGAAAGTTTTTCTAACGGTACTGGCTGCCTCGATCCCATAATCTTCTTCATTGTTGACAGCTGTACGCTTAAGTGCATAGTTGGTGCATGCACTGCACCAAATAAATGCACTTTGATCTTCCTTGCTTACTCTCACTTGAAAAAAACATTTTCTCAATGTCCGCCATA
>BLFK01000862.1:2057385-2067385 GCA_014634185.1 Astreopora myriophthalma | reverse complement strand
AGGTTTGGAGCTGATTGATCAAGTTGGTCAACCAAACCAGTCAAAAAGGTTTTTTTTTATTCAGGATACCTGTAAGGTATGCTGAATCCTAAAATACCTTTGGTTTTTCCTGTGCAGCAAAATGCACAATAGAAACCACGTGGCAGTGATTTAATTGGCTGAGGCAAAGCATTACATCATCGGGAGGGACTGTGGGCTCATTCTAGGTCATTCACCATTGCACCATTTTTGTTCTGGTTTCATTTGACAATTGCACCATAGCTTGAACTGCTTTGGATTACCGACGATGCTGTTTTATATGGTGAATCGCTTTTGTCTTTGGACGGTCAAACTGCATACAAATGCGCATGCCCTTTGCTGTGGATGTATCTCAGTGGTCTGCAAACTCCAAGAGAAATGCCAAGAGAACTCAAACGTGCACATGGACTCAAATGGACTCAGATGCCACTGAAATTTACTGAAATGAAGAGGCATAGATTAATTCTTATGGAAGCAGGTACTTCACTGAGATTTTCTGAACACAACAGGGATGAAGAAATATCCCAATGAACAACAGATGCCATATTACAGAGCTTTGAAAACAATGGAAGGTCAGCACTTCAGCTACATGTTGTTGAATTTTTGCAGCAAAGAAATGGCCACAGGCTAGAAGAAAATGACGAAATAAAATAACCTTGAGTCTATTATGTTACATTATTTTGCTTTACATTGTGTTACAGTTTCGTTGATTGTAATGTTCTATCCTTGGTGCGTATTGCTACATTGACCACATTTCTAAGTTGTACGTATCGAACATGATGATGTTTGTGACTGTTATTAACAGAGAGAGACGATTGTGATGCAGGAATGCAGGTAGTTTATTTACTTTCGTTGTGTACTAGAAGACACATTTGCGTAGACCTATTGACTGAGAACCGACACACTTAGGAAACTTGCTCAAACATATATAATTGAAAATGTACCGAGGTCATCCAGATAACGTGATATTTGTGCCTGGACCCAACACAAATTCACGTAATACGCTCCAGTGATGATCCTGATAATAACACACATGCACACACCTCATTCAAACCAAAAGCACTCTACTTGGCTAACTCCTGTGTTATTTGTAAAGGTAGGGTGTTAAATCCTGTGAGAGGAGGCTCCCAGTTAAAAGTATTGGTGATGTTTTTGGAGAGTGCTTGCACTAAGTCCATGAAACGAACAGAGGTGTAAACATTCTAATCATGCAATAGCTTCCCTAATGTGTTAATGAAAATTCTGCGCCATGAAGTATCCCGAATAAACGCTTACAGAGCGTCTTGTTCTTTCTCAAGAGAACATGAAAAATCCCAACCAACCAAAAATGGTTGATCGCAATTGAACACAACCAAAGTTTCAGGAGTTTAAGACAGCCACTCAGCTTATACTCAAATGAGCAAGGGTTGCTGAAATGGAAAGGAAGATTGCAAAATGCTTTCATACCATTTGATATTAACAGTGTCCTTTATTATAATATTTTAAGCAAATTTTAAATTTTGCAATTAGCAAAGATATAAAACGAAGCTGTCTGCATAACAATATATATAGAATCTGCTTATTAAGCTAAAAGTGAGATAAGCATCTATCTACAAAGCCTTTTTTAGACCTTTTGGAAGTGAGGTGTGAGATTAGAAAGGGGTGTATTCTACTTCAAAAAGCATGGCTCTAACGTGGAGGAAGGACATCATGAAGAGGATGCAAGGGAGTTCCAACAATGCTTCACCATAACTTCTCATCCCTTTCCCCTAATCTGCTGAATTGGTGTTGTGCATTGGATATAGCCAAACCTAAGTGCTCTTTTTTGTAGCCTATCAATTTGACTTACATATTTGGTTTGCAAGGTTACTCCCCAGACCATCATACAATACATGTATGGAAAGAGTGACATAATGTATGAAATAATTAATGCAGTCCAGGTCTTGTATACTATAACCACTTGCATTGCACACTCTAGGAATATGCATACATTTCAGAGCCCTTCCAATCAGATTGTAAAATTTTATATACCAGCTTGTCAGATTATCCTAGAAGGTTAAAACGAGGAGCTTCAAATAATGAGGCCTGCTTGGATGTTCTACTCTTAATCAGGGTTCGTATGGGTCATGGAAAACCTGGAAAGTGATGGAATTGAAGTATTTACGTTTCCAGGCCTGGAAAGTCATGAAATTTAATTGCCTGTCATGGAAAGTCATGGAAAATTATAGGTTGTGTGTGTTAGGTAAATTATTGCAGATGTTGAGACAAGGACAAAATAAAATACAGGCGAGTCGTGTCTGAATAAACTCAAAACTAGGACAATTTTTGAAAGCGACAGCTAAACTTAAGGTCATGGAAAACTGGAAAAAGTCAAAAAACGTCATGGAAAGTCGTAGAATTTGAGAACCTCTTAAGAGTACAAACCCTTGAGTACACACGTTTCATATTGAAAGAGTGGAAATAATGATGACATGATGGTGATAATACAAATGTCTATTTTGAAGGGACATTTTCATTGCCATTGCTGTCCTCATTGCTAAGGTTCCTGATTATCAATGTTTGAAATTTTGCTTGCCCTTGCAAAAGTGTAGAGGTTATAAAAATAACTTGCAGTGATTAAATATGTGTCACTGGAATGTTTGCTTTATTTTATTTCCATCATGGAAAAAACTGATTTTAAATATTAAAAATTAGGAAAGATTTTGATGCAGAGTAAGGCTTACTTGTCCAAAGGATGGGTTTTGGAGTTATTTTACCATTCATACAACTTAAGTTGTCTTGGGCAACTGCAAACGTGGATCTCTGGACATTTCTGTCAGGGGTCAGTTATGTGTAGGGATGCAATGGTCTCAGGTAGGGTGGATGAAATAACAAGAATTGTAAAAGAGTGATGTATGTTGACAGGTGGTGATATTCCGCACACCAAATGGATGTGGCTGGGGAGTCAGGACAATGGAAGCCATTGAGAAAAATCAGTTTGTGACAGAATATGTTGGAGAGGCCATCACACAAGAGGAAGCTGAAGAAAGAGGAAAGGTTTATGATAGCTGTGGGCAAACGTACCTGTTTGATTTGGATTTCAATGATGGGGAATGCTTGTACACCTTAGATGCAAAGAAGTATGGCAATATATCTCACTTCATTAATCATTCGGTAAGAATGCTACTGATAAGGAGGCCACTGTTCTAGCTAGGGCAAAAAGAAAACTAGGTGGAAATTTACCTATTATATATATTTGCATTTCATAATATGCATAATTTGTCAAGTCCAGGCATTTGATTTTAAGTTAATGTGCAAAAGGAACAAAGTATCTCTTCACATGTCTTTAAAGTAGCAAGTATTTCATCAAGTCAACAGTCTACAAGCTGAGTGTGTCTCACTCCATTCTTGCACTTTCCTTGGCTTTCCCGTGTGTTTCTGATCATATCATAATGACAAGAGAATTCAGAGGATGAAGACGAAAAATCACAAGGTGCTCAGCAAAACAAAAAGGTGGATGAGAAAATGGCAGGGTGGAACACCCTTTCATTTAAGCCTGGCTAAAACACTGCATCGTCATAGTGAGCATGCCGTGCATGTCTGACTACCAGCATTAACTACTAAATTATGCACTTGGTTATCTTCAAGATGTCTATCTAACCTGAGAAGCTGACTCTACCTACAGAACTACCATCTACTTGGCTTGTCTGTAAATTATATTTACATGCGTGTTAGAGGTCAAAAATTATTTTTAATTAAGGTGAATTGCAATGTAAAGTAGGTGATTTGAAAGTTATGTTTTCATGGCGGCTTGCCACATTTATTTTCATTTGGCAACCCCACAATATGTTTTAAGCTTAGATTACACATCACAACAGTCATTTCTGAACAGTCGAAGTAGACTACTGATATTGAGTAAATGTTATACTTTATAAAAGGCCAATAGGCCTCTTCAGCTCTGTGTGCTAATTGCCCAATTTAGATCATGTGACAGTCTCAGAGTAACTGTTTCTTTATCTTTTACCATCCTGCCAGCATGCAAATGACATATATTTTTTAAAGAACCAGTTCCTCAGAGCATGCACTGCACAGTCACATGGTCTGTAATTGGGAAAAACAACAATGAAGCTAAAGAGGTGCATTAAGATCGTGGCTTCAAGCCACTGTTCTTGCAATTTTTACAATATCCTAGGCATATGAATGCAAAGCAAATGGCTTAGCACGCTACATGATTCATGTGTTGTGTGAGGATGGTAACTTTTACTTTTGAGCAGTACTGTATCTTTAGGACTGGGATATTTGAATCAAACCTCGGTTAATTGTCAATCAACCTAGGTCACAATAGTTCAAACTCCATCTTTTTTGGTTCAATCTGGGTGAAATTTAAAGTAATTTTAAAACGTTAGTGATAAGAAATTCTGTTCTGTACTCCAGTGTAGCCCCAACTTAGATGTGTATGCAGTATGGGTGGATACATTGGACCCCAACTTTCCACGGATTGCCTTTTTTGCAAACTGTAACATCAGAGAAGGGGAGGAGTTGACTTTTGATTACCAGATGACTGTTCATGAAGTTGCTGGGAGTGATGTGTCACCAAGGAAGAAAGAGCGCATAAAATGCCATTGTGGAGCCACCAACTGTAGGGAATATTTGTACTGAGAAATTTAACTATAATAAAACTACTTCAACCATCAATCTGGGACTGACCTGGAAGAAAAGTCTCAAGGGATCTTTTGGATACTGCAGTCAAGCAATGGTTCCCTTGTTTCAATAATGTTTGTTCCAAATTAGTTAATTAATTTATTACTCAAGCAATCAATTGAATAATCAATTAATTGATTAATTAATCAAATAAGTAATGTCATGTCTGATTCAGATCATAATGTTAACAATACAGATTGAAACTGCAGGCATTTAAACCGAAAGCTATATGCTACAATTCTTCATGCTTTATTGCAGAATTAAGCACAGGAAATGCGTACCAGACTGGGGGCCAATCCTCTCAACCCACTCCTTCACTAGAGCCTTGGATCTTGTATCACAAGCTATTACTGCTCTAATCACTGAAACGTTTTCTCTGCACAACAAGAATGTGTATGCACTTTCCACTTTATCAGCACATAATTTCAATATTTTGACATTCTGTGGCTATGACTCCAAAATATTTCTGGCCTATGATCATTTGAACTGGCCTTGCCAATACTCTGTTTTGATCATGAGCAACCTGCATGAAATGTACTTTTCAGGGTAAAACAGTGATGTGTAAAGTCATGTCTATTGCATAAATTAGTGGTTTTCATATTACTAAGTTAATTATGACAACTCAAGTCATACTACTGATATTTTTGAAGAATTGCCCCTTTGCAGGACCCAGCCATTTGCCACAAATCCGCACTATGCCGGGGTGCAAATCCAGCGAAGTGTGATGTGTGAAATAAGCACAAAATTGTCCACCATGGAAAAGGAAACGTTTACTCTTTGAGGTCAATTGACAGTGACTCTCTAGAGCCTTCTGTTTACAATGGCACTGCAGCACTTGTGTCTCAGTAACACTGTCAACAACAAATATTTTGCCATGTGACTAGATCCTACAAAGATGCAAAAATGCATACTAAGTGTAGCATTATTTGGGTTTTTACAGCAACGATTTTCCCAGTGTTGGAAATGTAAAAGTTATACAAATGCCTCCACATACTTTGAAAATGTACAGCAGCTTTTATTTCTGAGTTGTGAGTTTTTGCATTCTTAGATGATTTTATTAGTAAAATTGTAGTTTTTACAGTGGCTATTACAAGTTACCAGACAGGTTTAAAATCCTTTGGTACAAAGCTCTACTTGTGTTTAATTACAGTGCTAATTGTGTTAACTCCTACTTGCACTTCAGAATCAAATTGCTTTGTCTTGGGCATCTGATTGTTTTTGTTTCAATGTGGATGAATCAATGAGTGTATTTCTACAGAAAATCGAAACCAGTATAGCATAGGCAAAGACCAAACATTTGGTTAAACTGATTTGACAGAAACGGCCGCACTCTTTTTGGAACATTCTGTTTACTCCTGTTCCGGATTGGATTGAGCAGATCTGGGGAATTATGTTCTGTTTATTCTGAGTATGTCCTAAACTATGATAGAGCATGTTTACCGCATACTTCAAGCAGGCTTTTCATTATTTGTCGGCTGCAAGCTAAAAATGGTTGTGATAATTTGCTTTGATTTCTGAGGTGCCTACCTTTTCATGAAATAATACTTGTGTCAGTCGTGAACAGCAATTAAGGAAAAGAAAGTACTGCTGTAAAAAGACTTACGAAGGTACAACTTGTGAAAGTCAATAACCTGAAACAGTTCTTGCTTTCCCTTAAAATACTTGACATTTTGGTCTTCTCCAAGAGAATGCAAAAGATAGAATTTCAGTGCCTACAAATTTCAAAATGTTCTGGTGTCGGGAGAGCATACTCCCAGAGCTCCCTAAAGGCTATGTACTTTATGCAGCCATCTATTCCCTAAGTTACTAAGAACCCTGTTGAGCATACCTGCTCCAGAATAGTCCAAGGGGAATGTGCCCTGAAGTTGAAGTTAGTCACTAATGCTTGTTGTTTTCCGGTCAAAATTATTCTTTGGTACCTCTACTCGTGTATGTATAGAACATTCTGTGAAATATCAACCAGCTAGAAGGAAAACAGGAGTTTCAATGCGTTTCCCTTGCTTGGTGTTGGCTTCATGCGATTGTTTTGAGTCCTGATTGGTCCATAGCCTGCCTTTATTGCGGTTACCCATGGAAATTAAACTGCTGTGGTTTGCCTTTTACAACACTCGCATCAAAAATGTGCTCTATAATAGACTGAAATTAACTAAGTCTGAAATGAATCACTGGTTTACTCCTTACACCTCTGTCAAAAACAGGACTTTTTTATAGAGCCAGAGAAAAAAAACTGCATCGTTATTTATTCAGTTTGGTGTATTCAAACACCACATGTGCAGAATGTAGATCTTTGTACATAATTCAGGGCAATTTCATTAATCACTGATCAGCATTTTTTAATCAGAACACATAATGGAAGCATGCATTTCTTGAGCAGAAACTGGATGTAAAGGTAGGAATGCCAATAAATACTGTATTGAAATATTGTCTCTAGCGAACTTCGAAAAATCGTGTGCACTGTAATCCAAGATGACCGCCGTTTTGAATGACAATCAACCTTAACACCCAGTCTCCCAAGTTTTTCCCTTGTCAAGACAAGTCGAGAGAAAAGGTAACTTACAGAGAGCCAAGGATCAAGTTTCGTCAACCTCGTTCTCATGGCATGTCCGTAATCGTAATCTGCCCCTTTCATCACAGTCGTCACTACATCTACTTTAATACTCTCCAACACTTTCGTATCAAGTTCGGCCTTTCCTAATTCCTGTCGCTCACTCGGGTCCGCGGGCTTGTTATCATGACGTCTGGATGCCCAGATGGGTAAATAAAGCTTTGGCTGGGCGGTTGACCGTGACCAGCCGCAGCATCGATTAAAATCTGTATACAAAATAGCAATTATTCTGGAAACTAAAAACGACAACCTAGGCAAAAAATAATTATTTACAGATAGCAACTATAAGTGAAAAATAAAATTAATGCTAAAAACAGTTCTTACAAACTTAATAAATTAAAAATGTTCAATAATATTCAGTTAATTATCTTGTAAACTTAAAGTCCAATATTCATACAATTGCATTATCAATTGTGAAATTCGTTCTATTGTATGTGTATGTATTTAACAAATCGACAGCAGTTTTCTATGGTCTATACTCTTATAGACCATAAATGACGTCATAAAATGTTCAAAACTCAAGTTTCACTGCCATGTTTTGAACATTTTATGGCGTCATTTTATGGTCTATAACAGTATAGACCATAGAAAACTGCTGTCGATTTGTTTTGTACAATAACATGGAAAATACGAGCGGAATTGGCTTTATTTTTCGTACAGCGCAGGTTACAGAGCGAAAGCAAAAGCCGTCGCGTAAACTAAAACCAAAACTCGTCAGAAATATCTTGCAAAACGTCCAAACTGCATGTTCGTTTTCATACAGCGGCTTAGGTGTGACTGGTGAGTACCATGGTTCAACTTTAGTGATTAAATCTAAAGTTGTGAGAATTTCAAAGAATAGGATCTTAAGAGCGTTGTTATGTCTGTAAGTATTTAGTCTGTGCTAATGCACTACAGCTAGATAGGATATGCTGCACAGTTTCCAGGGACTTTCCACATAGACGACAGTTTTCATCAGTAGCGTCTGACTTTGTTTTTATGTTGTAGTAAACCTTGGTAGGTAGCAGTTGTTGGTAAAGCTCTTGTGCTCCAGCAATGGTATGCGTTGGAGCATTCTTCCATGCAGAAAGCCACGCAAAGCACTTCTCCAGGTTAACTTTCTCGTCGTCCCACCTGTTCTTGATTAGTTTTCCTTGCCATCTTTCTTCGGAAACGGTTGATTGTACCTGCTGCTGGCGAACTTTGTTTATTACCTGCTTTGCCTTCTTAGTTTCGACTTCTTTACCATCAGCGATAACGACTGGGGTTGGGAAGTTTAACTGCAATTGTAGGTCTAGGTCGTCTGCGTACTTCTTTGCATCTTTAATGATTGAGTGGCGTCGTTTCTGTACGGCTAGCTCTTCAAATGATCTTACGCCTGCCATTGTTGGATCAACGTTGTGATAGAGCTTTGCAGCTGCTTTGATCTTTAATGTTTTTGTATTCGATCTCCACGGACTTTAGGCCTCTTCCACCTTTCTTCCTAGACATGTAGAGTATCGCTGTCTATCCCTGGGGATGATTTCCTCCATTCTCCACGATTATCTTTCTTCCCTCTCGATCTAACTGTTGGATGTCTGCTATTGGCCAAGTTTGGGCCCACATCAAGTATGTAAGCACTGGTAGGGCATACTGATTGGACGCTACTACCTTTGCATGATCTGACAGTGGGCTGGACCAGATGATTGATAACCTCTGTAAGTATGTCTTTGCTGCGACTTGTAGCACTTGCTTGTCCTCTTGCTTGGTGTTTTCGAAGACGCCCAGAAATTTATAGGTGCTGTCTTTGTCCAGGGGTGGGTTTTAGATCAGCAATCTTCATATCTTCTTCCCCTTACTCGACTTGTCCCCTCTTCACGTGTATCACTGCGCACTTCTTCTCATTCCACTTCAAACCGATGCTTTCCATTCCATTCTTTACGACCGGCATTACTCGTTTCAGCTTGTTCTCAGAGGCAGCGAAAAGCTTTATATCGTCGATGTATAGTAGGTGTGTGATCTTGGTTGATATAGGCTTAGATAGCCTGTAACGTTCAGTTGCCCGTACCTTCCAAGCGATTGGGTTCAAACACAGCGTGAACAGCATAGGACAGTGTTATGATTTCCACAATTACACGTTGACTAGTCATTGTAAAAGAAATTAAATTACAAATTAGTTAAATTTAACACAGTGACACCATACCGTATGAACTACATTGTTTTACTTAACCACTTATCATAATTTATACTTGATACTTATAAAATACCTACTTAACCTGATAATGGTAATATTACAGCTTTCTACTTTATTTAACAAATTATTTTATTTCCTCAAACCTATTCCATTTTTTTGGGGGGGGGGGGAACAAATCCATTTGATTTAATTTGAAATAAATGTGTTTTTCTGTCTCATATTTTTTTAATCAAAATTCTCCTCAAGTGGCTTAGGGAAGGTTCGAATCCTCTACATCGACAAGTCCACAAACATGATTTTCCTAAAATGACTATATAATTAATTAGATCCCACTCCTCCTTTAAAAGCCGTATTATAACATCACAATAAGTGAGCGAGGGTCCTCCGCAACTCTTCAGTTTATTTAGAATGTTGTCATTAACCTCATTCCAAAAAGCGTTCGAAAAAGAACAACCAAACATGATATGGGATATAGTGTCTGTCGTCTGATGACAAAAAAAACAGTTCGAATTGGAAATGGTAGCCTATTTTACATAGCAGGTCATTCGTGTACAGGGGGGGGGGGG
>BLFK01000862.1:2045723-2048315 GCA_014634185.1 Astreopora myriophthalma | reverse complement strand
GGGCCAATATTCCCCAGTACGGCCCTCGCGCTCGGTTAGTAAGCAGTTATTATTTTGACGGGAACTTTTTGATTTAACGGTCCGCCATTGCTTGGTATGGTTCCGACCTCAGAGAGCTGGATCGAGGAGAAAGTGACGTCATTTACTCACTAGCTTAAAAATGGAGTGGGTCATTGCGGCTTATTTAATATGCAACACGGGAGTTTTTTGCTTTCAGATTGTCGAATTCGTGTTCTGCATACTAATTAAGCCGCATTCACACTCTGCATTTTTAAGCTAGTGAGTAAATGACGTCACTTTCTCCTCGATCCAGCTGTCTGAGGGCTCATCGGTCGGAACCGCACCAAGTAATGGCGGACCGTCAAATAAATAAAAATGCAGTTAAAATAAAGTCTTCCTCTCGAAATTGCTGCAAAAAAAATGTGACCTGCTATGTATTCAACACAAGTATTTTCGAAATTTGAAGAAAAACGAGAACTTATTTTTTTTCATCATAGTAGCCCAGAAATAATTACACAGTGAGCTGACAAATAATGGAAGCACATAAAATATCCATTATTTTTTACTTATTTTTCAATTTCGTTGTTGAAGAAATGTATTCGGCGGAACTAAACTGTAAGTGGCAGTGACAAAGAATGCGAATATTTTCCTATTGGTATGTAACAATTGTTCGCCTTCTGAGCGTGTAGATCTTTTCTCGTTGTAAGAATACAAAAGGTGCCGGGGACTGCTGTGATGTATTCATCTCAGCTCTCGAACTCCCCAAATTATTTACAATATTTTTACCAAGGCTTTTCAGTTTTTTGGGTCTGGTAATCTTGTAATCACCTTTAGCCCCCAGAGGTTGGTCTCGGTGCCTGAATTTGGTTGGGGAATACGTTCCCATTTCCTACGCAGTGGGCTTTTGGGTTTTCGTATCAGGCGGTTGCACGATCCTTTTAGCCTGACTGGTTATTGTTTGTTGTGTAATTAGTAATTCACATCTTTTTTGAACATTGCAACGTTCATGGACGGCATTGGGCGCTTAAGCAACGACGACGTCGACGCCAACGACAACGCCACAAAACAATTGGCTTAATTGCACGTGCGTTTTACATTTTGGTACATTTCTTTGCCGTTCTCGGCTAAACAAGGACGTGAAATGGAGTTTTGTGTAGGACGTGAGTGCAAGACGATAAATTTTCCATTCTTTGTCTTAACTTTAGGTACCAATTCTGTTCCTGAACAGTTAGTAATTGTTTTACACCCGGAAAGAGTTGGAATAAGCGCGAATTGATTACAATAACGCCAATTTATGTTTTCACATGACGTTTTCGTAGCCGCTGTCATCGTCCTTGCTTAAGCTCCCTAAAAAAATAGCACTCAGGCCGCCAATAATTCGAGCTCAGCGACACACCCACTCCAGTGTATGTGTCGTTAACTAATATAAATAGGACAATAATAAAGTAATTTCAGTTGTCATCCAAAGGAAAAGAGAGAACAAGTATTTGAGCAAAAGAAGAAAGAACTCTTTCAGTGTCCCAAGTCCATATTGGAATACATTTTACTGAAATTTGCTATTCTAGGTCATTTACGTCAAGCAGAAAACTACAGCGCGATAGCAATGCACATTAGATGCTCCAGAAAAGTAAAGAAACAACAGCTGGAAAACTTTTTTGTGGTACGTAAGCTTTAATGGCAATTTTAAGTGTGCTTTGCCTTTTCTCATTTACCACAAAATTCCATACAAATCCTACAAAAATTATTCACTTTGAGAGTCACGTTTTGAGCTGGGGCATCCTGTGAATGTACCAAAAATCCACCAACACTGAAAGGATCCACATTGCATTTGTGTTGAATAATAATTCTTCGCTCAAGAAATTTTGTCCCCTTATGTAACGGGGAACTGTGTCTCTTGTTATGTACAAAACAATCACTGCAGACAAGTCTTCTCCGTATATCATTTAGCATAACAAGCTGCTTCGCAGATTCTAACCATGTTAACGATTTTACAGCTTAATTTTTTTAACATGGTGGTAAGTAAAATAGAAAAAAATAAACAAGTTAGTAGTTTTACCACACTGAACGGCCCGTAAACCGAGCGCAATAAAGGCGGCCAATTATTATTTTTTTTAATCTTTACATTTTTGGCATTTTTATCTTATATTGAGCCTCACTAGCCTCGTTAGCATGTGAAAAATCGGAAAAAATTCTTGTCCAAAACGAGGCCAGCAACTCAAATTGCACATATCTAAGGGCAACACTTATGTAGTCGATCTCTCGTACAAAAATTCATAAAAATAGGAATTCCAGTGTAATATTTAGAGAAGCTCAATTGCGTACGCTTATAGCTTAAATGAACATGATAAATATTTTGTCTTACTCTCAATTTAAATTATCTCTTTCCTTATGGAAATCACGGAATTACAATTTCATTACGAAGACCCAACTTCCGAGTTCGCTTCAGCCTCGTTTTACGTCGTGAAAAATACCCACGCTTCATCAGAAATTCATCGGAGGATTCTAGAGCAGGTTTCAATTGCAAGGTATAAAATAAAAACCAATACGATCATATAGAGCGGTTTTCAAATGACTGTCGAAAGTCATTACGCG
>BLFK01000862.1:2015723-2040723 GCA_014634185.1 Astreopora myriophthalma | reverse complement strand
GGCGACGAGAACACCAACTAAACTACATTTCCTAATATTCGTTACATTCGAAAGACTGTCCCAAACCGAACTGAATACTTTTTAACAAACCGTTATTTAACGAGACTCCTATGCAAATTTAGAAACTGAAAACCCGTTTGTCCAATCATTGTCCTTTGACACACACAGCGCACGCTGGCTTAACAGTACTTTATTACGTAGTCCTTTTGTCCAGCCTCTGCAATTATATAGGTTTTGCTTTTACGACACCAAATTCAAAATCGCTCTAAAAGTAAATTGTTTACAATGAATAATGTATTATCTTCTGGAGCTACTTACGTTGTTGACTATGCACCATTTTGACAAAATTCTACAAAAAAGGCACAAGAGTAAACATTTGAGATACGTATACTTAATAACCAGTGCTATCTGAACAATTTTTTTATTTGTGAGTCGTTGGCTGTTGCTATTGCAGGGTGTGAAGATTAGTTATTTCTAACCGAGCAGACTTGTACTCGATTTGGGAAAAAAAAATGGAATGCGCCTCTTACAGGATTATTACTTTCCAAAAGAAAAGGTATATAACAGTTTCACAGACGTTACACATGTTACAACAACACTTTGACGCTTCTTTGCTGTCACTATATGCTATCTGAACATTTTGTTTTTTATTTGAGTGGCTGGCTGTTGCTAATGCAGAGTGTGAAGATTAGTTATTTCTAATCTAATCTAATCGTTACGGTCACTATATGATATAGTCAACGGGAACTAATTACGGTCAGTCTTCTGAAAAATCTAAAGAACTTAACCTTGAGTTTGATTTAAAATTTTCGTACAACAGAGTTTGCGTTGAAGTGTCGACGATTTCCTCAGTTCTAGAGCTGCTTATGGTTGTAAAATTGGTGGGAGTCTTAAACCACTTTGAACGCTTCTAACTGTAGCCCGTTTTAATACGCAGACCATGCTTTGGCCGGTCACGCAATCGTCTTCTCTATTGGGAAGATTGCGTGACAAGTCAAAAGATGCTTTACGTTATTATTCTACCCGCAAATAGCTAGTGCTAATCGGGGCACGTTTCGTTATTAGTAAAAAAAAAACTATTGGCAGCTGCTTGCTATTTCCCTCACCCCATACGTTTCTTTAGTCAGTGGTGTGTATTGTTCCAGAACATCTCTCTTCTCCTGGAATTCTTCATCTAGATCCTACCACAAACGCAACAACAAAGACATCAAACCCAGCCTACACTAGTCTCCTTCGCAGCCGTCTTTCGGGATGTCCCGAAAGAAGAGGTATATAACAGTTTCACACGTCTTTCGGGATGTCCCGAAAGGGACTTCCCGAAAGACGGCTGCGAAGGAGACTAAGCCTACACCCGACCCCAAAGACACTTTTCGCGACTGCAAAGGTCAATAAGAGTGCATAAGTGAGATGTATACATAAATGAGAATCGTGAGAAAGAGAATGAGAACCAATGAGAATCGTGCCATCACGTGCTCGTCAGCATTTGCGGCTGACGAGCACGTGATGGCACAATTCTTATTGGTTGTTTTCTTAACGATGATTTTGAAGCGTTTGACAGTTGGCATCTGCATGGAAGTGAGATTCGCAGCGACCGAAACCAGAGGTTTTTCTTCCCTCGCCGCTTTGCGGTTTGTTGTCGCCGCTTCACGGCTAAAATTTGTCCGTGGAAAACAATGAAAAACCTCTGGGACCAGGCTCCTGCTCTTATCAAAATTTCCCATCCACCATGATTTCTTTTTTCCCTCATTTCCTTCTTTTTTGCAATTTCTATCCCAAGTTTTTTCTCCCTCCCTCCCAGCTCGCTTCCATATCGGTTTGAGTTCCAAGGCTCAGAACTCTGCACACTAAACTACAAGTAGTACAGTACAGTGCAATGCTGTAATGCTTGCTGTGTCGATGAAACAATGTTCCCATAGTCTTTAGTATTTTATTCTGTCATGCTTTTTATACATGAGCCTCCGGCTTAGATGTCATCCCACGTATTGACGTTAATAAATTGATCGATTGATGGATTGATGGATTGATTGATTGATTCCCACATTTCTCCAGAGCTGTCTGTGACCACTTAACTGCAAATGGGAACTCACACACTGGTAACTGAATGTTCTAGATTGAATTCCAAGCGTTCCCTTACCTGAAGTTCTAGCACTTGTTATTGCATAATAATTGTTCAAGCTGGTAATAGTATCCAACTGAAGACAAAAGCAGCCTCGCACATCCTTTGGCAAAACCCTTTTCTTACTCAACAACTATAACACAATAATTTTAGCCTATCCATGTAATCTGCAATGTTTTATTATTTTGTTGTATACTTATTCATTAGCAGTGACAAATAAGTAAATAAATTTAAACATAATTTATATAAATTATATTGAAATATTAGCATCTACTGCAACATTCACATTGAAGAAGGCAGCAGTTTCTCCCAAAACATATTTGTAAAATTGAACACAGTTAAAATTTTTCTTATTTCTAAGTCGTGCCTTTACTGCTCTCTAGACCTCATGCACAATTCAAACTAGTCTCGCCTTGTGGTTATGATGCCTGAAGTCGCTCACGGAGTGAGACAAACTTTCCATCATGCCTTTCTTCACTTTTGTTCTTGCAGGTGGCTGGAGATCACACAAATTCAACAAATTAAAGTAACTTCAAAAAGTCATTAATAATTCATGAGCCTAACCGCCTATCAAGTCACCAATAAAACGTCACGTGCATGAGCTTTTATACCCGCTAAAACACTCCCGGTTAGTATTCTTCATATAAAGAATACTAATAAGGCATAACTTGTTTTCCTTCTATGCTAATAATTTTCCTCTCACAGTTTGAACCATTGTTCAGACTCCAGAGGGACACACTTTTTGTGGAATGTTTTTGAAGCAGATCAAAAAGCTCACAGCACATGTTTTATCGGGTCTAAAAACACTTGGCTACGCCTTGTGTTTTTAAACACGATAAAATACTGCTGCTCGTTTTTTAAACATTACATGAAACACTACTTCACACTGAGTGAAATACATACTTAGCTACGAAGGTCTCTTAAACGTAATGGTATCTAGATAACACTACTACATTGCAACATACATTTTCATCTTGTAGAAACTTCTGCAGATCTTCATCCTTTGAGAAGGATGGATGTGCTATGACAAGTTGCAGAAATCTGAAGAAATAGAAAAATCAATATGTGTATTTTTTTTTTTTTTTTTTGCAAAAGAACTCTATGCCACACATCACTGCCAACCAGTTAGCTCAGTTGGTAGTGCACTAGGCAAGTTTTCAAGGCAAGGTGCCAACAGGAAATCTAAAGGGGTCAAGCTGGGGTCAATACTAGTGGGTCTCTCTACATTTTCTGAAGTTGTCTCAGTATTCCACTTTGACAGGTTTTTGAACTGAGACTGGTCTCTAAACTGAACTACAATGCCAAAGATTGTGGGTTCAAACTTCGGCCGGACCATCACTCGGGGTTTTTAAAATAACTGAGGAAAAAGTGCTGCCCTTGTAAAAACATTTGCAAATGCTTAGCTTTATACTGTTCTCCGATAACAACAATTAGTATCTCCCAACTAGTGGACTAATGCAAATCCTGCATTTTCATTGGCTACGCTACTAGAGGACTATTGGTAAATATGTCCTCAAGTAGCGAAAAGCGTGACACTTTCTTTCGTTTTATTCCCAAATAAATATTTCTTCAACTTGCATTTGCGAACTTTATTATTGCCTTTTCTGTCCGACTAGTTGGGTGATACTAAAACAATTAGACCCTTCGCCCGCAAGGGTGATAGGTCAATAGCCCATAATAGCCCATAATAAGCCATGCGCCCCATCTCACAACTCATCACACTTGATTCTGCGGGACATCATCTAAAGAGCCACAAGGGATTTAATGAACTCTGGCTGTGACCTTCTCAGCATAAGTGGTTGGCTTGACCTAATCATCTAAATGGACTACTGATTGATGAGACCACAACAGAATAATGGCCGACAGTTGTCAAAAAGGAGGGAATCCAAAGGGATGTAATGAACTCTGGCTGTGACCCTCTCAGCATAAGTGGTTGGCTTGACCTAAACATCTAAATGGACTACTGATTGATGAGACCACAACAGAATAATGGCTGACAGTTGTCAAAAAGGAGGGAATCCAAATGCTGAACCTGGTAGATCTGGTGAACCTTATTTCAGGTAACCTAGCAACTGAACACAGTCTAGCAAACTTAAACTAAAATATCTAGCATCCACTTAGGGGGCAATACAAGTACTTCTAACTATTTACTTATTAAGTAATGAAGCCAACACAGTGTGAAGAATGAGAGGCTTAGCTGCTTGAAAACCACCACGGATAACTTCAGAAAATTGTTATTTTCCAACAGTAAGAAAAAAATTGCCATAGTTTTCTCACTTCTCAAAGTTGTGACAATCTCTCACAAATTCATCAGGCACCATATGCTTTGCATCTTTCCCTGTAATGGCATAATTGTATGTTCAAAAAATAACATACAGCGATGCTAGAGCTTGCCTTGGAAACCCATAAAAATAAACTTCCCTTAATTGTGAAATGTATTTATCCCAGGGAACTAATTGGAAATATCTTTTGAGAGGGAGTGGGGAACAAGAGAACTCAAATAAAACTTCTTGGAGCAAGGATGAGAACCAACAAATGCAACTGACATAGGATACCAGATCAGGGAATTAATCAATCACAAGACAAAGAGTTGAGAGGTGAGTGCTACCCTGGTTCCAGAAGTTTTCCTTTCTTTTTCCACAGGGACAACTTTTATCTATGAAGCAGCAGCAACAAACTGTGAACCAATGAGAGAAAAAAGCCTCTTGTTTCGGTCCCTGCACATCTCACTTTCATGCGATGTTTAAAGTGCAGTGTTTGAATGTCGGTTCTTATTGGTAGATACACGTATTCTAACGTCTACACATCTCAAAATTCACGGGCTGATGAGGCTGCTGACAAGCAGGTGAGAGCATGATCTTCATCAGTTGGTTGTTTTTTAAAATATAATTTTTCAGCGTTTGACAGTTGGCATCTGCATGTAAGTGAGATTCGCAGGGACCGAAACCAGAGGTTTTTCTTGTCTCATCGCTTCGTTGTTCATTGTCACCACTACGTGGCTAAAATTCGTCTGAAGAGAAGAAAGAAACACCTTTGGAACCAGGGTAGGCGACGGCTCTCACTACTGCACCAATCCTGCTTCTAGAGAGCACTGTGGAGACAAATGACTTTAAAAGAAGTGTTTTATCTCCATTTTTTTCATAAGATAAGGCATTCTAGACCTCACTGAAAGCTCACACCATCGACATCCATGAAATGCCTTAGAGTAATGTAGATTCATCATTGGTCAATGGCATAAGCTCTCTCAATGAGCGCTAAGTAGTCTTAGAAGAAAAAAAGGAACAAATAAAAAAGTCTTGACATCTCTCCTAAATATTAAGGAAATGAATAATTGGTATTAGTAGAAATCCACCAGTACATCCAATACTGTCATCTGAGTGGCTTGCTACTTGCTATCTACTGAGTGATTAATAGTAGGTAGCAAACAAATTTTGAACAAAAACAAAACAATGGGGGCTTATTCAAATCTTAAATCAATAAAATTGGAAGGAATTCAAAGGTAGTACGTAATTATTATTATTATTATTATTATTATTAATTATGGGTAAACAAAGAAGATGCCGAAAGGTGGTACATTTAACTTCCTCTGCCTTTTGAAAAAGGTTTCATCAATAAAATATTGAAAAAATAAAAATAAATAAATAAAAACAAAAGTAATAGTTCACACTAGTTCTGTCCCTACCATTCTTACCGAATTATGCATTGTTGTACTAATTCATGCAACCTTTATTTATCGATATTAAATTTAGTTTACTCACCCAACTGTTTTTTAGACTTAGCTTCAGCGGCATTGACTGATGTGAGTGGCTTTGGAGGTAGTGGTGGAATCTACAGCAGGCATACCGGTTATGGTTAATTCTCAACAATGTCATTCATCTCAGCACGCTAAAAAATGACCACTGAAAAACCCCTCTTTAAACAAGTAAAAAGAAAGAAACAGGAACTATCCAAATTTAATCCAACTTCATTTCAGCTAATTAAAAACAAATAAGTACAAAAAAGAATTCTTTAAGGTATCAGTGTACCCCAAATGACCATCATACTTCGGCGCCGCTTTACGGTGGGACGTTTTACGCAAACCCTACAAAAGTATATATTTTCTGAAAGCTTAATAATTGTAGATTACGATGGTATATTCATTAACATAAAAAAAATTACGGTTTTCCAAATGTAGCGCGCTATTTCTCAAAGTACAGAGGTTCACTAATCAAGTTCGTTTCCGGTCGGATTTGAGCGGGAGAACGCTATTAATATCGCTATGTCTTCTTGACACCTTTCTCTAAAAAACGGTGTCGGGGAATTTTTATTTTTGTTCTTTCAAAAGTTATGACGGTTTTAGTGAAGAGAATGCATGTTTTATTCAACTCTCAAAGTTTAACTGCGTGTCAAAAACAAACCAGACAAGTAATCAAAATTTCCCGACACCGTTTTTTAGAGAAAGGTGTCAAGAAGACATAGCGATATTAATCGCGTTCTCCCGCTCAAATCCGACCGGAAACGAACTTGATTAGTGAACCTCTGTGATTTGAGAAATAGCGCGCTATACTTGGAAAACCGTAATTTTTTTATGTTAATGAATATACCATCGTAATCTACAATTATTAAGCTTTCAGAAAATATATACTTTTGTAGGGTTTGCGTAAAACGTCCCACCGTAAAGCGGCGCCGAAGTATGATGGTCATTTGGGGTACACTGATACCTTAAGACCACAGACAGGGTTCTTGTTAAGTTTTGTGATAGGAGGTAAGAAAATGACAATAGCAGGTAACTTTGTTACCTACTAACACTCCGGGGGTCCTTTTCGTTGTCTATGTGTGGACGCCATCTTGTTGACATTTCAAGGGATGATGGGAGGTTTGAACTGGCCGCGAGAAGAATGGAAAACAAACAGGTTGACTCGATGCTGTTTTCGATGGATGTAAAGCTCAAAAACAAGCACAATTTCATTAAGAGAATTCCATAAACATCTCATAGATACAAGTTTATTCTTCCAATGTTCAATGGAAGAAAAATCTTAAAACAGGGAATACACATTTTTTTTTAAAGGTGATGAACAGGAGCACCAATGTTGAAGTCTGCAGCATAATTTCAATAATATTTTAATTGAGATAGCCTGAAACATTTGCGAATAGCCGGTAAAAATAACTGGTTAACTGGCTCTTAACAAGAACCCTGATAGATCAAGTTAAGTTTTTTTTCCTCATTGTCCACAGCAATATGGTAATGTCTGGAACATGAGAGTTTCTTTCCCCTTTTTTTTTTCTTTCTTTTTTCTACTATTCTGCCTAGGTAATAATATACTATTACCCATTTGCATGTAACAAACCCATGAATTCTTGTTAATGTCTAGCCAGAAACTACTTTTATTGTGAGCAGTTCTTTTTGCCAAAATAGAACTTTACTTCTGGACAAGTATGTACTGTACACAGTGTGGGCAAATAACCTGGTTTTGCCATTTTTGTTTGTATTTTATACTTACAATGACTCCATCTACATTGTTGTGTGCTATGAGGCAATGATACAGAAACTCCAAATCTTCATACTGTCGTAGAACTATAACCCCTTTTTCATCTTCACCATCACCCTGCAAAATATACAGTAGTGGCTATAAAACAAGCTGCTGTCACCATTGCAAGGCATAGCTATCGATGCTGGCCATTTTTTGCAACTGTTCCAGGTAGGTAGTGACACAAATTGTCTGGCATTACCCCGAGTACAATCAATAAAGTCACTGTTAGGAGTTGAAGGGATAAAGGGGAATAGTTTTCGAACAGAAGAAGAGTTGGTTAACCCTGTTGCTATACCTCCGGAGAGGTCCCTCATTGACCAGATAAATCAGCCAGAGTAACGGAGTAAAGTCTATAAAATCAATTTTGATGGGCATGGCCGTAGCCAGAATGAGGCAAACCGAGGCACTTGCCCCAGAAAGGGAGAATACCTAGAAATACCTAGAAAGAGAACAACCAGAAAGAGAATTTAACAATGGACCTTGCCTCAGTCATAATTTTTTTCTGGCTACGGCCCTGATGGGGAATAGTTACACAAAACTCTTGTATATCAGAACTGGATGTGTGGTGAATTGAAGTGTGATAATCGCAGTCAAGCCAGAGCCTGATAGCTCAGTTGGTAGACAAGTGCACAGTCATCATACCATGAAGGATGCTTGGATATGTGATCTTAATTAGCATAAAACTTTGCGAAAATTTAAACTCAAATTTCTCTTGAAATACTGATTTGTTTGAGAAGCCATATCAAACACTTGAAAGAGCGTTTCATCCTCTATCCAAACAACTCAAATTCAGTTAAACATCTCGGCCTTTGGCCTCATTTTTCAACTCCCTTCTCGGTGTTTGGATATATATCTCTTATTCGTGTTTGATATAATACTTAAAGGGTTAAGAAATGGAAGAAGATTTGGAGGGGGGAGCATATGGTTAGTGAGAGGTATAAAGAGAGTGGGAGAAATAGGAAAAATTATAATCCCCTTGCAGATACTAACATGAAAGATAAGTCATTATCTTAAAATTCTCTGCTTTGGACAACAGAGTGCAAAAGGTGCTGACTGAAATAACTAAAGGTACATGATGTGGGAGAGGAAGGGCAGACATAGGGTCTTTCTGCAAGCACAGGAAAGCATCGTATTTTGTTCACTTGAGAATGAGCTTTCTTTGGAGTTCTTTTGTTTTCTGCCTTTTGTTTTACATCACTTTCAGAAAGAGCCCAAAGATAGCTTTCATTCCCACCCCCCTACAAAAAAGCTCATGTCGTAGTATGAAATGGTTTCATTAGAACTGTGGATATAAAATATTGGCAAGAGTTCCGTCCTGCTCGCACTCAGTACATTAATTATACATGCATATTCCTAACAAAACTCTGCTGTTTCCTTTTGGAAGAGGATCAGTAGGAATATATGCATGTATAATTATTAAATGTTGGGAGCTGTGTGGAAATCTTTCCAAAATATTCTTAATGTCAGAATGATCACCGCCGTGAAGTAAGCAACTTAAGCAACTCGAAGCGATTCAAACGCACAACCACTGCTCCACTGTAGGGAGAAAAGGACACGTAATAGCCCCCATAACCGAGGCTTCGACCTCACTTGACTCGCACCATCTTCCTTTGCAAATTCGCTCATAGTTTCGCTTTGCTGAAGCCAATAATCCAGAGACATGATACGTGCCAAAATTTCCCTAGTGGATTTGCCGCTTTCAGAAGCCGGATTCCCATGCTGGCTACGTTACCACAACGCAGCAGGTAGCGGTCGAGACCAAGTTCACTACCTGCGAGCAGTGGATTCTCTTCCGCTTTGGCGACAGCAACATAAGAAAAGTACTGATTCAACTAAAAGCTCACAAGAACGAAGCTCAATATATCGTGTTTTCACACAGTTTAAGTGGAGGCACAATAGCAGACTTACTACGTTTGTCTGTATCGTGAACTTTACGACCTCGCCATCTTTGCTCGCGTCCAGAACCTTGATAGCCCAAGATGGGCTGTGCCCCGATTCGCCGTTTACCCCATTCTCTGCCTGAAAGAAATATGCACTAATTGATCGAATTTAAGTCAAAGCACTAGTAATTATCGGTATCAAAAACTTGTTACCATTTTAAGTCATTCACACTGCATCCAATCACGATTTTAATGTTTTTGAGTTCGTGAAGTTGAGCATTCAGCCGCGGTGACTTCAGTGAGGTTATATGACAGAGAAAATAAATTAGCCTTATAATAGCCGCTGGTTTCGTTCGACGGCTCAGCAATAGATTGCGCTTTTTTTGTTGGGGGGGGGGGTGGGGGACGTGAAACGGAAATATTTCCTCACGAAACCTTGTTCGGTCAGAAGCTAATTCATGGAATCATGACCCATAAACCATGATATTACGCTGTCTTTTACACTGTAATAGTTGTTTTCGTAAGAACCATTTTAGGTAAGCAGACTGTTGCTGAGAGAAGGCTAGTTATTTTAAGCCCCCAAAGTCATCTCCTTTAGCCAAAAAGGGATCAAAAAGGAATGTAAGGGAAATAAGGCACACGCAAGGCGCGAGGGGGACGTGTCAGGTGCGAATGGTGCGTGCGAGCCACTTAGTCAGGCAGCGTTTTATCTCTCAGAGATCTTAAATTAACATCACAAACACGCGCCTAACATAACGCCAAACGTTATTCAACTAATCCAATTCTCGTTGTCAATTAAATTTAGCATCACACGGTCTGACTGCGTGCCGTGCTTCTAAACATTCACTCGAGGCCCGCAAACAATTCCAAAAGGTTTAAATTTGGGCATTAATATATATTGAGAATATGGCAACATAAGATTATAGGACTGAGTTCAAAGATTCTGAATCTTTTTATTATTTTTTTTTTCTTGGTCGAATGCTCCTTCTTTTGTATTTACCGATAATAATAGAATTGCTGTATTTGTCGAAAGGTGAAATCTGTATATTACAAACTGGTATTTATATATTCACATCTAGTTCGCTGTGTATTGTTCTCTGAGGTACATATTATAACTTATGCTTTACAACTATCTTTGTTTTGCCACGTGCCACTTTATCCGTTATACCAAGTACAATTAATTTGCATACGAATATGCTTAAAACGTCTTCATTATTATATATTATTCTTCAATGGTTTCTAGAATGGTTCCTTTATACTTAACTCCTCCTTCAGTGTAACTTTGTACAGCGTAAATCAATAAATCGCTGGATAAAGTACGTGTGCTCGTTCTTTTTTCCGTTGAGTTACTGTATTGACAAACCACGAGGCGTGCTTTATTGTTCAATTCTGTCACGCTGCTCTTTGTTTTCGTGTAATTTGCGGATATGCTTTTTGAGGTCGAAATTCCGACAGAACCCTTTTCCACATTCTTTGCATGTAAACGGCTTCTTGTCGTTGTGCGTGTGCATGTGAAATGTCAGATTGTACACTTGATGGAAGGCTTTCCCGCAGATGTGGCACTTAAAAGGCTTCTCTCCAGTGTGCGTCAGCCTGTGATTTTTGTAGTTACCTTTCTGGTGAAATCCTTTGCCGCAAATATCGCATACGAACGGCTTGTAGCCAGCGTGGATGCGAATGTGCGTGTTTAACGTGGATGATCTGTTAAAAGCTTTTCCACAGATGTTACACTTGTGTGGCTTTTCTTTCGTGTGGATGATTTTATGCCTGCACAGTGTACTGGCTTGTCGGAAACCCTTGCCGCATATCTTACACTTGAACGGCCGAGCGCCCGTGTGTACCGGCATGTGGCGAGTGAGGTTGTAATGTGCGTTGAAAACTTTCCCACAAACTTCGCACGTGAAGGTCTTAGGAGCACCATTTCGTCTTTTGCGACCAACAGAAGTAGCACCAATACTCCGCACCGGTAGAGAGGAGGGTTTTGTCTTTTCTAGGCTGAGAAATCCACTTCCGGGAATGAAAATGCCAGCGCTTGGGTACCCGTCATCGCTGCGAGTCGGTGAAGGAACGAGAGCGCCATCTAAACTAATAGGGCTGTGATTTCTAGAGTCATAGGAACAAGGTCCGTCCTTGAACAATGGCTTCGCAACACCAATATCGCGGTCAGAATTTAACTGAAAAGAATTAAAAGTAAATGGGCTGAAAAAGCGTGCTTTAGGCTTCAGCTGTGCTTTTCCAGCTAAAATCTCCGGGTCGAGAGTAGCCAGATCTAGCTTGATGGGCTGAAAAACCTGCGCTGGTTCGATCTCGACTCTGATAGGTTGCCATACATTAGGCGGTGTGGCTGGTGCGTCACAACCTGTGAGATAAAAGAGAGGGAAAGAGCAGTTTTAGATTTTGCTGTCTTCGTTTGCTCACTAATGAATATTTAATGAGGTGTGGCAGTTTTAAATCTGAAAAAACTTCATCGTTTCAAGATTGCATTTCGTTAGTAAAATGTTATTCTTACAGGAAAATCGAAATTTGGGATAAACGCAACTTTAAAACCATTTTTGCAAAAAGAAAAATCAAGCTTACCTTCGTCCCAAAAGACTGAAGTTGGACTACTCTTTTTCAGCTTAACAAGAAATGATCGAGGCATGTTCCTATATGACCTTCAACACAGTTATATTAGCTTCACTTAATCTCGCTGTCAGAACTACAGACGCTTTCACACGGACAGTGGCTGCGATTTTCCCCAAACTTCACGATCAAGCGTTCGATAGCAGTTTACGAGAGTCTGTACAATTACACGCGAATCCTAAGCTGGCACAAGGCTGGTAAGTATGTCGCTGTATCAACTGGCTAATTTGCTGGCGCGTGCCGCATTTAAAGCGTTCGTGTGCTCTTTTTACCTTTGTACGCATTATGTCAGCTGAAAAGAGGGCAATACAAACAAAAACACAAGGCAAGCTGTCCAACCGCCAACATGCACGACTGCTTTCATTGGACGAACAAGAGCTGTTCTCTCGAGGGAGGTCGTGGATTAACCAATCACTGTTCAGGCCGAGGGTACCCTTAATAACAAGAATGAACAATTGAAGCGAGATAGTCCCGCCCCTGTGGCTCATTATCACCTAATTGCTAACTCTAATTTTCATGTTCTGTAGTGGTACTTTCTAAAGTGTGGAATTACTTCGCTACTAAAACACTGCGCTGTTTCATTTCAGCTTAACTGTCCGCCATGGCTTCCGCTGAATCTCCGCCGCTCGGAAGTATCGTTGCTCTAGCATTGCGTCGATGTATTGTATTCCAAATAAACTCGGGGGAAAAAAACCTTCTGCCTCGGGGGATGTTAGCAAACCCTGAAAAAAACTCTCTCGAAGCGCAGCTGCATGAATATTTTATCAAGTTTTTCAGAAAGAATGTTTAATCTTCTTAATGGTACAACACCTTTTCATGCAGTATATTCATATGAAGATTTGTGTTTACTGTGTAACATTTTCTTTGCCTTGATTGTTTTTGGAACACTACTGCGTTTGGCAAGCCGGCAATAGATCACCAAAGAAAACCGGCTGACAAAGAAAACAGGGCAAGCTAAAACGGCTCATGCAAGGGAAGTAAATCAGGAAAAATCATCCCCTTCGCCCGAAAACAGATGTTTGTTTAGCATGAGGAAACTAACATGAACATGCCGACAGAAGAAAGTTTGTTCAAAATCGCTAAGCAACAGGAAGCGAAAAAAGATACAAAGATTGTGGATCATAAGCGTATCTGTCATATATCTAACATGTTATCTAAGCATATTAAACTACACAGTTTGCCGTCCGAAGAAAAGCAGTGCGTTTTAGAAATAACAAACGCAGCTCTACCCAATCCCATATTAGTGTTTTCAAGTCGCCGGCAAGTCTCGAAATATTTTCGTAATTGCTGTATCGAGCACACTTCGACATAAATATTTTATCGCTCCTTGAAAGGCTAAAAAATAAAATAGTAATTGAGTATTATTTAATTCACAACAGTAAAAGAAATTTATGACGCGTTCCCATTGGAAAGAAATAATAATTAGTTACTCCACAAAACAGTATTGTGATTCACAGTGGCACAATTTGGCTCTCTCTTTCTCTCGCTCTCTCTCTCTCTCTCTCTCTCTCTCTCTCTCTCTCTCTCTCTCTCTCTCTCGCCAAGTCCAGGTGGCCGTACGCAAGCTCTCGAAGTTGAGCAAATTTTGCCCAATTCATGTTATTATCGATACGGAAGTCGTCACAATTTATAAGTAGTCAAGCATTTACAAAAGCCAATCACGATTTCTGCAACGCCGGAAAAGTATCGAGTCCTTTTAATTCAATGTGCAACCAATTTTTTTCGAAGTTTTAATTGTATCAGCTATGGCTCATCCTGAGCTTTTTGTTCCGTTTGCGCCCTCAAACTCACATAAACTTGTTGAAGTAAATAAGTTATCTTTTGGTCATTATATTACTGACAACTTGTCCGCGTGCACGACTTACAAAAGCGTGGCCGCGTGTGTTGGATTTTTGCGCTTTGTTATTCAAATCAAATTGTTAGCGGGACAATGACATTACAATGGATACCACGCGTATGCGAGATTTCAATGGCGCTCCATCTTACGAACAAATCAGGCAGTGAAATAGAAGGCCTTGTTTTACTTCCCTATTCACTGACGACAGTTTTAATTTATGGCAAAACGGCGTAAAATGAAATGCTCGTCAAAACCTAGTTAGTTTTTTTTTTGTCGCCGGAGGCGTTAGAGGTTTCATGGTTTTGGAGAGATCTTTGTTCTAGATATAAACAGGGTGCTGGCTTGTACGATTAGAAGTCACCAGCCGAGTTGAGATTGCACGCGCTTGAGATTAAAAACGCTTGGTTTTGCATCAAACAGTTTCAAACTAGGCTGGCAGCACGTTTTTATTTGCTTTGAATGTTCGTTTTCATTCAATACGGTGGGAGACTGATTTGAAGTCCCTTTACACCCCAATTTTATCCGGAATCACACTGCACAACCACTAAACAATTTTGTCACACGTTTTGGGCCGAGATGTAGTTTTCTAGTTTTCATGGTTTTGATTCTACTCTGTTCTAAAGGCTTTGTCTAATTTGGAGTGTATTCAACCAAATCGTAATTAGACAAAAGCAGGAATTTAGAGCCGAATTGAAGTATTGTCCGCTTGGTGAAGACATTGGCACACGTGGGAAATGAAGGGGAAGGCAAAGACGATAAAACGAAGAAAGAAGACCTTTAGGTCTCAGTTTGAAAACGAAGAATCGCCCTTGGAAACACGGTTTGAAAAACATAAGCCGCTGTTTATTGTTCCAATTTTGCAGGAGAGAATTTCGTTAATTGGGCAACAGCTAAGTCCTAGAAGTTGTCGACTCTGTAATGAAAATCGATCGAACATGGCTCACGGCGACTTCATTTGATCCAATTAAAAATATGTTATGGATGCACGTATTAAAAAAATAATAATAAATAAAAAAAAACAAGTTTAGTACAATTATAAAGAAGCACCAGCCACCTGGCGAGGTTAATAGGTCACTTGATTCAGTTGAATATGGCGCGTGGACAGTCGCGTGGCTTAAAGGCGAACAAAATATTGATTGGCAGGTGAATTTGGGGGAACCCATTGAATGCCCAATGGCTAATTAAACATTTCAGATGTTGGAACAAAGCTGAGTTTACCTCAGTAGTCGAGCTCATTTTGGTTTGATACTTTATCAAAGCAGACAGAATAAGATAGTTTCATAATTGCGGGAAGCGATGCAGTTTTAATAAGGTGCGGGTGCCGAGAGAAAGAGTGAGCGCAAATGTGTGTGTGTGTGTGTGTTTTTTTTTTTTTTATTGACTCCGAAGTGTGAAATCACGTTCAGCGTTTTTGGAACTTTAAGATCTTAAAAAGGGATAAAAAAGCCAGATGCCTTTAAATTGAAATCCTTGTAGAGTAATTAGAATCTTTGTCGAAGGTTGACGGTAGAGAATTTTAGGCTAGTAAACGCTAACAAAAGCGTTTTAAACACAGCTGATATGTGTTTGTTTTAAGGAGCAAACTTAATCTCATTATGAACGATTATTTATGGCAAATCACCAAGAAGAGCGTCTAAATTAACAGATAATATTTAAATCAAAATATACCACCTTATCTCCATAAATTGTAACAAGCTTCGAAATTTTCTACGCTGAGCCATAACTGTTAAAATGAAGCCAAGAACCTTCCTCGGCTTGAAACAATGGTGATCATGCATGAGTTCACAGCTAACACCTTTCGAGAATAAAGAGGGAGTCGGTTGAATTGAATTTTGGTCGGCCCCAACTGCATGTTTTCGATGACGCAACAGAATAAAAAACACTCCGGAGGTAAATATTGACATAGATTAATTTCTGAGCGTGCAGACTGATAGATCGATTATATTGCATCGGACAATAGTGTGTGTAAACACTTCAACAAACTGACCATGCTGGTTTTAGCGCGTAAGAACTGAATCAAACTTTGTTTCTAAAGTACAACTTTCCGCGTACATTCATTGAACGACGTCAACCTTTCATTTAATCGACTGCGTCAACACCTTTTCATCAAATAACGCCCATTTTCAAGTTGTTTTGAGTAAAGCATGATGTACATTGGTACACTAGGAGTTTTAAAATTTAATTTTCGCGCAGTGCCTCCTTACGCTAGGCACTTAATTAGCTTATCTTATCAAGCCCTGCTTAATTGCCAATTCTAGAGAAAGCCGCGTGTGCGTGTTTTGTTTCGCGGCACGTGCTACTTCAAAGCAGATGAAGTGAAACTTGGACAGTTCGACTCACGTCAAGTACAGACCTACTGACCACAGTGCACTTGTATTTAATTTCCAAGTAGAGAATTAATTTGTCAATGCTAATTAGTTTGATTGCTTGGGCGATAGTAGATATGAAGGAGAAATTGGTGCAGAATCCCTTCCCCGAAAAGATTTCTGATTTTAAGAGGAAAAGGCCCCTTGCTCAGCTTTATCACGAGAAAGACTCATCTCTATCCTTATTATTCTTTACAATGGTAAGGCCTCAGAGACGTAATGGTCTCCTGTTTCCGAAAGGGTCAAACAGTGGCACCGAAATTTTAATCTTTATTTCTTGGTCTTTCAAAAAAATTTATATCAAATTAATATGAACGTTTCTTCTGAACTTTGCTGTCTGTGAATTTCTATTTTCTGGTCTCCTAAGCTGAAATCGAAGCAACTTCCTCGTACTTATACTTATTGTCCGATCGTAGAGAGAAAACTTTATGTCGAGCTCAATTCAAGAGTTAATTAACAAGGCTTTTCGTATGACCAGCCAACGATCTCATGCCGGATTGTATCTACCAAAAAGCGGTGTTTTGATACTCAGGATTTTAAATTTCCATTGGTTCCTAATATTTATCAAAATGAACAGCTTATTACCGTAAGATAGTTTTCCCTCCACCTAAACACCATGCTCTCTCGGTAACTTTGCATAGTACTTTGTAGCGAAGCTCCCGCGAGCCAAAAATGCAGTAATGCTCTGCATCAAATTTCCGACGCCTTCTTTTTTTGCAGAAGAAAGTGACGTTTTTCTTTTTCATTCCTTTGTCACGAAAACGATAACCGAAAGAGCGCGCACAAACTTACTTCGACCCAAATGTCGTATATATACGTAGATTAGCAAGGTCTAAGCCCTCCTTGCTTTCTTCAATGAAACGGTCAAAGCCGGAAATAGGCGGTATGATGATTGTTTGTGGTTATTAATCGACATCTCCGGCAGAGACATCTTACTTTCACCAACTTACTTTCACCAACGGCACTTGGCCAGGCTTAGTTACATTTAATACGTGGCCGGCTGAACATTACTGCAACCTCGTTTAATGTCTCTTCGTTTTTCTCTCCCAACAACTTTGATACGAGTATCGATCGTTTCCCAAATCAAGAGTTCAAAACTAGCCTTGCTGCCGGCTTAGCTATAGCCGACGCGTTTTTCAAAGCAAGTTTTGATTCAAATAAGAGAATTTATATGAAATATATGCACACTAACAACTTCTACTTACGAGTTTTCAGTGGAAAAGTAACAGGGAGACCCTTCACCCAGAAATCGCCCGAAAGCAAACGGTTCCAAGGTAAAGTTAAGGCTCTCGAATTTCCTTCTTTTGAGAACCGTATTGTGCAATTTAAATTAAAGTAGAAAAATCAGAAAGAGAAGCCTAGGACTGTATTGCTAGAAGAAGCGTTTCGTAAATACAAAGATTAATTTACGCACTGTTGTAAACTACTTGCATAGAAACAATAAACAACACTGAGACGAAGAAGCTAGAGCAATTATTAAACATATGCAAAGTTGAAATATCCAAAGAAAATTGCTTCTGCGGTTGGCTTAAGGAAAAAGCATTTTCCTTTTATTTATTTATTCAATTTGCCCTTGGTCGCGTGCTATACTATCAAAATAACTCAACATTCTAGATTTGTATTTTATGGCAAAATAGAAAACAAATGATGAAAAAAGGTAATATCGTGTAAAATCATGTAAAAAGGCAACGCAATTTCTCAGCTTTTACCTTGTCTTGTACTGTTACTAAAAGACTAGAGTCTAAAGCACATCTTGAACATCTTAATTTTGTAACATAAATTATAAATCACCGTGACCACACGATTTTGATAAGCACTTGGACCAAAGTGAGAACAAATTTTGGCTGATTAAAAATGAAATAATTAGATTTCACGATCTTCTATATTTAGTGGCGCTTTTATAGCAAAAGAGCTTTAAAACTATGCCATTTCTTATATTTCTCGATCTTAATGTAAAAAGCTTTAAAACAGATAACTCCATTTTTGTCACGACTTATTTAGCCGCTTTGCTACGGCGCAAATACTTAGATTTGCACAACGCAGAAGGCAAATTAAAAAATCCAATCTTGTTTTTCTGTTGGATTTCTGAGGTAGGCGCGGTTCTTTTTACTTCTGTCGTGTCTTAATTTCCCCACAGTACCAATATTCCGAGTATGTGACTTCACAGTTATGTACTCGCGTCTCTTTTCATTGCTTTCTTTTTCTTTTTTTTCTTTTTTCTTAAATTGAATCGAAGGTGTGAAAATAAATCCGAAGGGTCTTTGTCCCGCTAAACAAAGAGTAATAGGGGATTCGGTGCTCGTTGTTAATGTTGGAGAAATTCCATTTTCTAAAGCGAAACACGCCAGCAGCGAACTATTTTTTTGACAGACAAGGCGCGCATCCAGCTTGAAAAATTCGAGCCAGAACTTATTCGCGCGGAACTTTCACAAAAATCAATTTTCGGGAGCTCTACATGTAGAGTAGTTTACGACGAGGTGGACAAGAGAGTTGAAGTGCAATTAAATGATATTTAAAACTCTGCAAATTGTTATTGAATAACCTGCTTAAAGAACAGAAAAGCTTCTTTTAAAACTTAAAGGAGGAGGTTCGCTGAAGGACTTAACGACAAAATTGTCCTTTGAAGAAGTTCAGTGACATCACCTGGAAACTGTTGAAATCAGACAGAGACTGATAACAAATATTTAGACCTACGAGAAAAGGCTTTACTAGTAAATGTGCATGAAAGCTATCAATAGAAATGCCAACTAAAAACTACAGTTGTGTCGTAAGTCCGAGTTATGCAATTCCTATCAACATCAGAAACAGTATCCGTGTCACTGAAACGAGAATTGCAAAAGCCCACATCGTACAAGAATGATAAGTGGATAGCTAAAAAGGAGATTGCGATGATTAAGGACATGGACTTTTGAAACGGCCTTCCCAGTGTACAAAACGTCTTTCTTTGCGAAAGAATGCCCTCTGAAATTGTGAAAGGATTAGGTAGCATTTCTCATTGGGAACAGAATCGAATAGCACCTAGAAAAACATCGGACACGACAAAGAGGAGGAAAGGTATCGGAAAGAAAGCGTGCCGGCTAAGCAATTACTTTGTATCGACGGTCTGGGCGGAATCTTTTCATCGCACGCGCCACATGGAAGAAATAAAGGGAAGCGTCGAGGCCTCGTGTAATGAAAGAAACAGCATTGTCTTCAAGACTCACGAATAAAAGCGAAGAGTACAACAAAATCGAAATCGCTGCTATATTTAGACGCATGTTTTCCTTTTGTAACATATTCACATTGCAAAAATTTTAGTTCATAAAGGCAGTCTGAAATTTTGGTTGTATACAGAACTGTTTCGATATAGGACTGTGTTCGATTTGGAAGCATTTTACAAGATTATAACTGAGGTACTTCCTTGCACTGAAACGCACACTTTTACCTTCATTGTTTTACTTCAAACAAGGGATTTTCTCTTAATTTCCTCTTTTGTGTTTTAAGGGGAAGTTCTAAGACCGCCTTAAAAGGTCTTTTAAAGTATGGAAGTACATGAAACACAGGGGTATTTTTCACGCAATAAGACAACTATTAGACACCCTTTCAGTATGAAAACGTACTTGACATGTTTTGGCAGGACTAAAGCAATGTTTTCTTATAAGTAACAATGCAATGAATTCTTCAGTCCAACACAATCGACCATCTATCTTAAAAAAATGTATTTGCGTTCGACCTGTTGTTTTACCACTTGCAAAAGTAGTTGAGTTGAAAAGTAAAAACATTTGTTTTCTTACTGTTAAGCACAATATGTTTTCGCCGCCTTTGTGCGGATAACTACGTCCCGCCGATTTCCACAGTTAAGATATTTCAAAGTGAAACGTGTTCCACCATTGAAAATGTTGTTTATTAATTATCCACTTTCCTACAACGTCTTGCTTAGTACATTGTAAGACATTTATTTCGAACCTCTTTAAATGAGTTAAAGCAATTTTACAAGGTGTGTATGAAAAAAGCCTTTTGCTTAGTAGGAAACAAGAAACGGTATATATACGCTCTGTGCATCTTCACTGACAGAACTTTCTTTCTTTACTGGAAACTCTTAATCATTGCTACAAATATATTCACCTCCTGTGATCTAGCAGGTTGTCAGTTGTTATGCATCGCGGCCATCGGGAGCGTAGATTGAAAAATCAAGGAGTTTATGTTAACTTTTATTTAGTTCCACGAGACAAGCCATCTGCTTTTCAAAACCTGGTGTTACAAACTCGTATACAAACGAGTGCGTACATTCATGAGCATTGTTGCTTGAATATAGCAAATTAAGAAAAACTTTTGTAACAACAGTTCAGCAAGACATGTACAAATGAGTTTTAAAGGGATCGTTAAGGCGTTCTTTAATTTCGCGCGCCATGCGCATCGTTTGTTTTTAGTCAAAATGTGGAACATTTTGAACTCTTTTCTCAACAAGGCGCGACGTTATGGCAAATTATGACGCTTCTCCCGCCGAAATAAAGCTTCAAATATTTTCCCTAAGGAATAAACACTGTTCAAAGGTCTAGACTAATGTGGAGGGTTCCACTTTACGAGATTTCATCATTCGAGCACGACTGAAAAAGTGAAGCTACTCTGCACAGAATCTAAGTACATGACGCAGTTCTCGAGAAAAACTGTACTCAGTATCTCTTATTTGACTGTTCGGCACACAAATCTATTTCTTATAATAAAATGTTTAGAGGCTAAGCTAGAACCACCTGATAAACAGAACCCTTAGAAAGGATTGTTTCTTAACACCCATGCGACACGTTTTAACTTTGCTTCGCCCGCTTGAACACTACAACAGGAAAGTACAAGTTCCGTGTATAAGTGAGCTTTTATTTTAACTTCACCATCTTCTTTAGGTCGATTTTTACATTACTGAACAACTGATTAACAAACAGGATCATGCTCACGGTTCTCAAATAACTTTCTCTTTTCCAAAATAATCCACAGCTGGGTCGATATACGTTCAACTCTTTATCTACGCCAAATAAGTCAAAACATGCTACACTCAAAATCTGGACCAATAATTTACCTAAAGTACAAACCGTCTCAAAAATCACCCATGTCTTAGTAAAATTATATCTTTTATCATAATTTGTAACAGCAATGCATAACAAAGTGAAAGATGGATGTTCTACTCAAGTGCAATTCCTTATCACCATATATTAACTGAATATATTTCATTTTATACGAACGTGAACAAAATACGTACTTTTTGTCAAACTCCACAACAAGCACAGTGTAAGTTTCTTCAATTCTAATATAAAGAGTTCAAAATTGTAGAACGGTGGAAAGGGCGTCTGGACAACTGTGTTTCTCGAGCCTACATTTTGCGGTTAACTCACATTGGGTATATCGCGAAACCATTAGCTAAAACTAAATTCACCTTCAAAGCACCAGCTTAGACTGCCTTTCATACCGTGTACAACGTTATACGCTGTTTACACCCGTGTTCGTTTTTCAAATACTACTTTTCGAAAAGAAAAAAAAAGAAGAAGAAAAAATTATCGAGCAACGCCGAACGTTTTTCAGTCAGTCTTTTTTTAGGCCTTATGATATTCTTAAGTAAGGCTACAATGTCACTTATGGCGGTTCAAGCTTCCGTGTTCACAAGTTATGCTGGACTCATGCAGAGGGACGATCAGCGCAAATAATGTTTGACTTAGGTTTGTTTTACATCAGATTGCTGGCGGTTCTTAGCATCTATATAAGCTGAACAATGCTGAACATGGATAGAAAAAGGGCGTGCGACTGAGAAGTTTGTTTTGGAGCTCATTTTGATTTTTGATCCTCTCTTGATACCAGTAGCTACCAGTTGAATCAAAATTTCGGGTGAAGACGGCGATCGACGAGGCCACGAATATCTATACGTTAAGGCCGGAATTCGACCGATCGAAACCCAAATAAGTGAACGCGCACATGGCTTTTCTCAAAATCAAAATTTCGCAAAATTTGAGGCAAATATAGAATTAAGGGGTATCGGGCTCTGATGCCGGGATTTCTTAACTTAATTAAAGCTAACAAGCAAAAGGCACTGGCACAGAAAATGAGCCATCTCTGAGCTGTCTGGCAAATTAAAGTCTACTTTCCCGATGCTGGAAATTTCCATAAGGTGCTCTTGAAATGTGGTTCCAGTTTTCGACTTTGTGAATGGTTCTAGTTTTTTCAGTTTTGTGGATTGACCTATATTGACGGTTCACAGAAACTCTATGTAGAAATTTCCTACCCTACCCTAGACATGAAAAGTGCCGGTTTTCAATTGAGTGTCAAATCCGCAGTCTCTTGATGAAGTTTACAGATCGAGATTCCGACTCAAAATCGTCATATTGAGCTGAGTACGTTTATGTTGCGGTATTACCGCATGCAAGGAGGCTATGGCTAACTTGGGATTCCATGCATGGATGCTGTCTCATGCCAGCTAGCTGCAGGTTTCCTCTTCAGTTCAAACCAAACTGGATGGACCGTGAGCAAGGAATCACTGGCAAAGGTTGATCGTTTCTGTAGTGCTGTGTTAAATTCTGCATCAACTGTTACAACTGGGTTGATTGGTAAAATTTCCAGCCGTAAAGAGATTGTAAAGCAAACGTTTCGATGCTTACACTTTCTTCAAAGTGAATCCACTTTTGGACTGCATCCGAAGTTTGAGTATGAGACTGGATTAGCCAAACAAACAGACAAATTCTCTACCACGGTAAGCACTCCCTGGGAAGATCGAGAAAAGATTTTAAGAAAATTGATGCAAGCAGAGGTATAATAAAATAAGCAAGGATGACAGAGATTCCTATTCTAGGTACTATATATCTGTAGAATAATTTACTCAGTCCAATCTATATTCGATAACTGACAAAAATATTGACAATAATAAATGATGCAGTATTCTGCGGAAAATGTAATTTGTGGTAGGGCCCGGCCATTGCAGAAACATTAACTATATTGTTGGGGAGATGCAATGTTTCCCGGTTTGGGCCCGCTGTACAGACGCAGTTCTTCCATCTCTGTCGCAGGAAATGCCCCTGAATGAGGTCGAAACATCGTTGCTTCCCTCTCGCAAAGATTGCTCCTGAAAAACTCAAATGCTTGAAAGTAATTGAATCTGAGCAGGAGTTCCCACGAAACGATGACTGATCGTCATTTATCAAAACAAAGCCGGAAATGCTTATTGGGGCTAGTTTGGTGCAACCGATCGATCGGAAAATTTATAGTAAATTTTTCGGACGTCCAAAATTTCCAACCTGGTATTTTCTAATAGGGAATGCGTGTTCCATTTGCTCCGCCCTCCCCTCCCCCATCATTGTTTTTCTACCCTGTGTAAATTTGAGCAAATTGAAACTCGAACCTGCCGATCCCAGCCGAAAGTTTTGCCTACCATTTCAAAATACCGAGAACCAAACGGTTTGTCTTGTAAATAGTAAACAACCGATGTTTCTTTATTTACCCAAGTCCATAAATGTGCGATTCGGTTGACCGAACTGGTTATTCCAAAGTGAAGGTATCTCCCATTCGTGTATCACATGCCTCAGGGTATCGATATCACGTGCATCACGAGACTGCTTTGCATTGACACAGGGCGGCTATTCCTTCGGTGAGGAAAGGCCCTTACACCACGCTTGGTAAACATGATTTGCAGGGCATAATTTTGCCTTTGTCAAACAGCTAGATTTTCAGTTTACCTGAGTAATTGGGGCTAAATCCGACCTGGGAAATCCAAGACGATTTGTTTGGTTGAGTGATCTCAATTCCGATTGGATTGAGAAATGTGCGTGCGTTGCTCGTAATTTTTGTTACTGTACGGTGACGCTTCTCGCTTTCACTTGCAACGCCTTCCTTTATCAGCCCTTTTTCTTTATTTCAGATCTTCAATCTCTGGCACGTGGTTGTCACTTGCTCCGCACGTGTAGTGCTTACCTAGGGAAACTAACCAAGTTTTTCATTAATCAACAAAGTGTTTCGCCCGGGGCACTGTCTATTCTTTTCGGGCTACATCTTGAGAAATTACCAAGGAAAACTTCCCACTCTCGCGGAAAAAAAAAAACATGCTATACGATTTCACAGTAGCTTTAGTAAACAAAGCTGGCGGTCATGAATTTTAACCTAAAACTTCTATACATAGAGCCCCTTGCTTCAAACTGATAACCATGAATCCTCACCAAGATTTTACGGTTCCTTGGTACATTATAAGCATTTCCACACTAACAAGGATTTACTTTTGTATTGACCATGGGCTGACTTACACAAAATAAAAGTTAAGTAAAGAAGCATGGTGGTATTTGAAGCTTGAAGATTGTGGGGCCGTCTTGCAGAGAAACAATTCAACTAAACGCAACAACATTAAGAAACCTAACTAGAAGGAGGTAATCAATTGGGTATTCATAACACGTGGAGGAGTTGAACTCGGGACTAGCGAAGACAAATCCAGTTGATACCTGGTCAGAACCGAATTTGAACCCGGAGCATTAGCAGCCTGAGCCCTAACCTGTAAGCTACGCCGCCTCCTTAAGCCAACAAAAGCCAAGCAAATTTGAAAAGGTCTATGAAACATAACTCGTGACTCTATCAAATATGAGCGGAAATGTCTGTAATTATAAAAGAATTAAAAAGCACTCTCATCGAAATGAAATGAGACACTTTTTTTTTTTTTGGGGGGGGGGGGG
>BLFK01000862.1:2010239-2015713 GCA_014634185.1 Astreopora myriophthalma | reverse complement strand
ACTGAATCGAAGGTGTTTTTAACGTAATGATCGATTAAAACCATACCTAATGTGTGGATCTTTATGTGGAAAGTTTCACGAGACCGTAAACAGAGGCAGCAGTTTGATAGGCCTTGGAAATTGTAAGAGCCCTTCAGCGATATCATATCGTTCAATGGGCTCACCAAGTTCTATTTTTGTCCTGTCTTGTTACATTTACATGTAAATTCCACGACAAAGAAAACTATGAACGAACCTGTCCGTAATAATACGTACGCAGCCTTATTCTTTCCCGTGAGAGCATTCAATTTGTATATGAATTAAATAAAAATTCGCATTTTACATTATAGCTGTTGTGGTATCTTTCGGCTATTTCTTTGTACACGCGTTAGTCCCTGGGAACGAGGAAGTAGAGAGGGCTGGGGAAAATTACTCGGTGCCATCTTCAATTGATAAGAATTTTACATCATCATAGCTTTGTTTACGCTCGGATTTTGAAGTAGCATATGCAGTAGTATCTCCGAGCATTTCCCACCCAACCATGAGATTACACACACAAAAAGGCCAGACCACGACACCGGGATCTACGTCTACGTCCCCTACTCTTTGCGAACAGTGTGTGTATTTAACATCCCACAAAGTTATTTATGACCAAGGGTTGTGAGAAGGGACCTACAGTTTATCGTCCTTATCCGAGAAGACTAGAGTCTAACCATTTGCAGTTGTCGAAGCAAAAGCAGCACATTCTCCACAGTTCTTTTAAGACCCAAAGTGTTGGTACCAAAGTCCAGGGCTCTTCAAACTGAGCCAACTGCAGGTAGGCAGTTGAAATGCACTTGTACCCCTCCGTCTTCATACAAACTATTAGCAGAAGTGATTGCTCTTAACAGGGGATCCCAAGGAAAGATCCTTTCTTACCTCTAACAAAGGGACGATTTGACCGCTTCTATTTTGTGAACTGTCTTTGATATAACAGTACGATTTTGCAACCACGATTGTGACAACTCGACCCCTGTTTCCACACAAGAAAATTTGCAGTAGTGGCAGTAGCCACATGCACGCATTGCGGACCTATTCTTTTTCTTTTTGGTTTCGTCAGAAGCCCGCCCACCTTAGCTATAATTTCTTCCGTTTTCAGTATACTTCTTCTGCCGTCAACTTGCCGCCAAGTACGCCCCGCCCTCATTGTTGGCTGGAGCCTCAGGGGCTCCACCCTTCAAAGGGAGTTCACACCTCACAAAGTTGTAAAAGTACTTTTATTGTCAAATCCAGTTGACTCCGTATTATCAAAACATGAAGGCAGCTACTTAATATCTCATTGAGTAAATATCACTAATTATACAACTCAAGTTTTCCACTAAAAGATTCGAGCCGTACAACACACGCCAGAGGACATTCAAATCAACAGATGTTTCCATCCCATTGTTGTTAAATACATGTTTGTAATCCGGAACTGCTAATTGTATTCACAGGGTTCAAGTAAGGCCACGGACATTATTCATTCAAGCTGTTTGCTGTTGCTTCAAGAGGCGCTTTTTCTTAAGACTCTCTGGCTCCTCTGGGGGTGGGGGACGGGGCAGACGGAAAAAGACTTTAACTGAGTCGTAGATGAACCACTGCAGAGCAGTCAGCGTACCAATCATGATGATACGGGGTCCCAGGCCCTTCCACAGACCTGCAAATATCACGCAGTTTATTAATAACAAGTTCAGAACTCTTGTAGCCTGTCCCAGGTTCTCAGTTAGTCGGGACGAGCGAGGAAGAGCGCGAGCGCGAGAAGAAAAACAAAAAACAAACAAACAAACAAAAAAACTAGCGAGCAGTGAGGAGAGAGGGGTGGGACCACCTGCTCTCTCCCCAGTGCTCGCAAGGTTTTTCCTCGCTCGTCTTGAATACATGAGAGCCTGCAGCAGGCTACAACTCTTGAGACTGCTATTTTTCTTGAAAGTGGCAGAGGCTTACTTTGGAAAAATAAAAATAAAAACAAACAAAAAAGAAAAAAATCCGAATTCTCCTAACACGAGTCGAACCTATGACCTCCCGGTAACTACTTCGGGCGGCTGCTCTACCACTGAACTACTGGAGAAAGAGCTATAGGTGCGAGGCCATTAAACTAGGTTCATGTGGGACAATCATCCTGCATACTTCTAGGATTTGAATGTCACTGCATCATGTTCCCAGAGGGCAACAGGGAACAGAGCTGACTGTAGGAAACACATTGCACCTTTCAGCGGTGTAACTCATGAGACAGCAGCTGCAGCAGCAGCAAAATCAAATCAATGAAACAGTCAATAGACCAAGTTCTGTCCAGTGGTCAATTTGCACATACCTATACCTATGCCTTGTTTTGGGTGTATTCTTGAATAGAAGTACTAGGAATATTTTGCTCAATTATAAATTATTCTCTTGGGGCCTATTCTCCAAAATACATTTGAAGGGCTCAGAACAAAAATGTCTTAAGACTCTTTACTGCGTTTGGTCCCTTTGCAAATTTGTGGCGATAAATGGTGATCAAGTCATGGAATTATCTATCTTAGTGGTACATCAAAGAAAGTGACTGACGGGGGAAAAAACGGGGGGTGGGGGACGACAAATTTTGAGGGGGCTTCTCTTAATCCCACCATTGTAATTTTTGGCATATTGCATGGGGAAGTTCACCCCATAATTTTAGTGCAGTTCATTTGGTGAAAATTGGCCATAACTTTGCAAGAAAACCCAAAATCTGCATAAAAGTTACTCAGGACGTTTTTGCCAGACCCCTTCTGGAAACACTATTCAACTCATTACTCTTAAAGCAAAATACGAATAATCAAAACAGTTCCACGTGAACAGGCCCTTAGTTCTACACTACTGGCTCATGCTACAAGAAGTTACCTTTCATTCCCAGCTCACGTGCAGCCTGAATAGGAGTGCTACCAACATCATTATTGAGTTTAGACACCACTGTGTCAGCAGGATGTGACACCACAGCACAAAACACACCAGCTAACAACAGAAAAATACAATAATTTTTATCACCCGTGCTGGATACAAGGTGATAAATAGCCAACAAGGTGCATAGCACCGAGTTGGCTACATGTATAACCATTCTCACATCCAACAAGAGCAAACAGAATACTCGCTTTACTAAATTCTCAACCTCCCATTCATTTTTTCTTGACCAAACTTGAATTTGTGCCAAAAATTGTTAGGCTTATGAGACATTTACTGCACTCATTTTCCATATACAGATCCAGTGAGCTAACAAGAAAGCTAGAAATGCATTATCCAAGGTCACGAATTTAATAATCCCTTATTATGATGAACAACACATGGAGGCTGTACATAGGGGAGCCTTTCCAACAATAACGACTCATCTACTTAAGAAAAAACCTTTGGAGATATGCACCTCTTCGGCTTTCTCGCATTTCTTTTACGTTGTTGTTTTCCGTTGAGATGTTTTATTTCTATTTTATGGGCACCTGATGTATCATGAAATCATCTGAAATTGCATGACACAGCCCCTTTAGGGGGTATGCGAACCTTGATAATATCATTTCAAGATAGGACTGCAACCTCTGGATCAATAATAATAATAAACATAATTTAACTGCCAATAGATTTAGCACGTACTAACTGGAGATACTACAGTAATCAACATTAAAAAAAATGTTGGTTTTCCAGAAGAGGACAAAAATGGAGTACCCGGAGAAAGACCTCTCGGAACAGAGAAGAGATTACCAACAAACAGCCCACGTGACACCAAGTCCTTAAATCAAACCCACAGTGCATTGGTGGAAAGTGAATGTTCTTACCACTACACCATCCCAGCTCCCTGCAAACCTAAACCCGAGTAGTACTTACCTATGTAACCAGCTGCAAATGTGATAACAAGTTGTTCAGGTTTGGAGCATTCACTCCTAAGATTGAATGCAGAAAAGTTGAATGTCAAGATGCCCACAACAATGCAGGCTATTGAATATAAGATGCCAGTGGCCAATAACTTATGGGGACTGCCTGATTTACTCACAGATAAAAAAATTAGTTCCAGGTCTAATTCAAGTGTTTTTAAAGGTATGCCAGATTAACACGATTATATCATGAGAAGGCTTAAACTAAAAACAGTCCAATCATGTACAATTAAATTTTTGCTACAGATCTCATATTGCTTGATTCAATTTTCAAGACCCACCTTGGCTTCGGTACAACATATTTGTACAGAAACTCAACAGTTCGCTCGAAACAAGCGAATTTCATCATGGTGTATGGGATTTGTCTCATCCACAATGGAGGAAGCCCTTTATAAAATCTGATAAAAAATGACAACAAAAACATGAGTCAGCAATAAAAAGACAGATTCCCAACATTCCATACTTAACTGTTCTCTTACCTTTCATTTTATTTACCAAGTTTTTGGTCACTGATGCAGGCAAATAACTATTTCATGTTTGGGGTTAATCTCGTCTATGGGTGCAGCTTGTACACAGGCTTTTACAGTATGTCTCCTCCTGTCAAGCTCACAATTGACCAGCTCCTGGCTGGCTTGATGGTTCAGTTGGTAGAGCGATACCATCAACCAGTCGACCAGTCACCATCAACCAGGTTGAATTAAACCCTGCCTAGACCAACACTTAGGGTCTTAAAATATCTGTGAGACGAATGGTCAGACTTCCAAGTCTTCTCAGATGAGGACTGTAAACAGTAGGCTCCGCCTATTTCCCTTTCGTAAACGGTCGTTGCCATTTATTACGGTTGATGCCAATTCTTGGTAGCCAGGCCTTTTGTCATAAATTAGACCTACAGTAGTTGAAATTGCAACTAAATCAGCTAAAATTGCACCCAGATTGAGAAATTAAGCCTAATAAATATTTGAGGTGTTTGGGCTTAGCATTTGGGTGAGGTTAGGGTTAGTTTTAGGTACTGAAAACAGCTATTATTTATCTTTTATATAGAATGGTTAGATAGCCAAAATCTACAGTGCTTGGCCAAGTAACTCGGTAGGGTTGTGGTGAGTGACGTGCGCTATTAATCTAATAGCCCAGGTTCGATTCTTCAGTAGGTAACTTTTCTTTATTTGCAAAAAGCAAACTTATAACAGTGAAAATTTTTCTAAGTGTCGTTGAAATGGCAACCACCGTTTACGAAACGGACAACTGCGTAGGCTCCATCTTAAGACAATACTAGGGACCTTAAGATCTATGACAATGCCACAAAACAATGATATGATTGGTTAAAAGAGGAAAAATAATTGCGCTGCATGTGCAGCACACATTATAGTTCATATTTTTGCGGTACTCTGCAAAACGATGACGTGAAATCCCCAAATTTGTGGTTGTGATGACATTGTGTGCATGCATCAGAGAATCTTTCACCCTCTGTTTTCACTCTAAAACCACTGGTACCAATTTCTTTTTAGGATACCTCGCTACTATTGTAAGAGTTAAGCGAGGTGGAAAAATCACAAAAGACTTAAATTGTGCAAAGTTATATATTGTGACATTTTCCTTGACAACGCC
>BLFK01000862.1:1985239-2005239 GCA_014634185.1 Astreopora myriophthalma | reverse complement strand
GACTGCGACTAAGAACAACCGCATTGCAATCAAACTTCCGCGAATTAACTTCATAAAGCACATGAAGTAAATTAAACTTATAACCTCAGATCCAAAACACAATTTACTTTCAAAATCCGAGGGGTAAAACCAGGATTTCAAAATCGAAACGCCGGTCCACTTACCACCTTCAATATTCGGTGCCGCCATGGTCCGGCTTGAACGCGGTTGTGATGCAGCCGGCTCCGATGAGCATTTTGCGACACTAAATGGAGAAGCAAACGGGCTGTTCTTTGCTGTTTCAGAAAATCTTGAGAACATTTCGACTTACTAGCGGAAAAAAGACACTACCCGACAACTAAATCCCTTCTTGTTGAGGCTGAACACCTCAAAGACGTTTCCACGTTAAAAGGAAATCAATATGGAATGATGGGAAATATGTACGTAATACTGCTAATTATGTACAAAACTGAGCATGGGCATTTTGGACAACCGCAGCTAGAGAGTCTGTAGGCTCAGATTTACGCGATTTCTGTCAATGAGGTGGGCCTTAGGCCCTGTTTACATGGAGAAACTACTACTCTACTGTCTTTCCCAGTTTGGTTTACATACCAGGTAGGGTTACCCTAAGAGGAGGGTTACCCTATCTGTTTGCTAGGGCAGGGTTAACTTTTTACCATGTAAAAGGTCGAGGTAGGGTGACCCTCCGAAGAGGGTTACGTTTTCGGATATCGGATGTCAGGCTCCCGCGGTTTTGTTAGTAGAGGTAGCCCTAGGGGAAACCCTCTACATGTAAAGGGTGGCTATCTTTTGACCCTCCATAGGAGGGTTACCCTCCCTCTAATGTAATCAGGGCCTTAGAATATATCTGGTGATGCGCCAACATGCAGTGATATACTATTAAAATAAGATCGATCAAGGCACCGCAAATATTTCCCTCTAGAGTTCTCGAAGTCTTAAATATTCAGTCTCTTTTTACGTTGACCAATATCATATCAGGAATTCCAGTTTTAGTCTGACTGCGTGTGAGCCGTGAACCATTCAAAAGAAGAACATTAGCACACTGCCTACGATAAGAATATCTGACGAGCATTGTTTCCGTACTACCACCCTCCCCTCCCGCAAAAGGAAGAAATATGGTGGGTAGGGAAATCCACGGCCCCTTGACCGCGCCGTCCACGCAGCCTGGGCTCTGTGGTACTGTGATAATGAAAAATAAGTTTCAATGTGTATCTGGCGTCGCAGAGGTAACTCCAAGTTAGAAAACGCGACGAAGTACTCGATAAGCTACGCCAAAAGTACCTTTTTATGTAAATAGAATGCTTTAAGTGCCAGGTGATCACGCATAGTTTTGCGATAACTTTTTAATTAATTACACTGGGCCGAATTGTTCGAAGCAGGGTTGGTGCTAAACCGGGCTAAATAGGACAATACCAATTTAATCGGACTTAACCTAGGCTTAACACTAAGCTGCTTCGAACAATTGCAACTCGCCCAGATTTTTGCAGTGAAAGAGAGATACACAGGTATAGAGAGATGCGCAGCACTGAATTTGATAGCCATTTCGTTCAGTCTATGCAATGGTTCTATCGAGTTTCTTGCCCCCCTCAACGGTGGCCAGTTGACTCAGTCATTTTACTGAGTCGAGCTTTGAATCTGGACATATGAGGTATTGAAAAGAAAACTGAGATGAAAAGTGCGAAAACTCCAGAGGAGAGACACATATGTAATCCACCCAAAACGCTATTTTCTAACAAAGTCATCCTGTTACCGCCTGGCCTCAATTTCCTTTTGAGGCTCGTATAAAGTTCGCCACCAACCTGAGAGAATGCAAGACCTTCCGGGAGTTATGCTCGTATATCGTGTACCATGACTTGATGTGAAAACAAGGAACAAACACACCGGATATTCAGGGATGATTCATGGCCTCTTCTTTACCAACTAAAATTAGATTGTAAAAAGTTCTCTGGCTCGTTAAAAATTTCAGGAACAAAACAGTGAGTTAGGCAAAGTTTGATGCTACTCTGGTTTGAAGATTTAATGAACGTGACTTGAAACGTTACAACTATGTCTGATTGTCCACCTGGTTGCTGTGTGAACCTAAACTTACCAAAACAGCAGCGAGCTAATTCCTAGCTTGGTTCTATTTCTGGCCTCGGTGTCATACGTTAGTTGAGTTTGTTGGCACTCTACTTTTCTCCAAAAGGTTTCTCTTGGTGTGCTCCAGTTTTTTTAAAAACAATATTTCATTTGGTTGGAGTTGATCGAATTCTCACGTGCCCTCTATTAGTGCTTCAGGTAAGTGCTAATTGATTAACAACTGAATAAAGTTTATTATTATTAATGTGGGCCGGCGGTAAAACGCTAACAACCTTGTTCCCGCAAGCTGAATTTCTGGTGAGGAATGGCCACCTCTCCATCATGAATGAAAAGAGGCCTTTTACACACCAGTATTGTGGAACATTTGATTAAAAGAAAAGTTAAAAAAGAAAGGGGGGAACAAACAAACACAAAAAGAACAGTCGCTCCATTTCTGATCATAGCTTCTTCTCTACAAGCTAGTCTATGGGAGGGTCGTTAAAAATGACCCGAAGCTATTGCGAGTCAGCTGAAGCTATTGCGGGTCAGACCTATATATTTCAGCATTATAGCGCAGTTTTCAATCGAGTGTTCAAAGCAATTACGCAGTTGCTATGGTTTTGCTTTGAACTATGTCCTCCATGACTGGATCAAACAAATTGCGCGAGGGTTTCTACCAATCAGATGCAGAATTGATCAGTTTTCTCGTGCCAGGCGCAGGCTGCTTTTACTCGGTTGGTGTTTTGATCGGCTAGTAAAATGAAGTGGCGAATATTACTTCGATTTGAGGATGGCTGAAAGATGTGTTTCCTTCAGAACTTGATGGCTCTGTAATTTCTTTGGTCTTGATTTTAAGAAGCTAAACTGCATTGAAAACGACTCAATATCCGTACTTGTAGAAAGTTTACTTCGGATAACTTGCAAGCCGAAGACGCGCAATTTCTTCCGCGTGCTAATTCAGAGTTTTAAAATGAGGTAAAATCGTTGAGTTTCGCCAAGAGCCATAAGGCTCTTGGTATCGCGGCCTTTGGTGCAATTTATGATCCGGATCATGCGTTAAAACATTGAAATTACTTGGCTAATGCATATATGATGGGCGTAATAATCAAAGCCTATGGGAAAAGGCCTCGGTGTTATTCGATTTCATAACAGATGCGATAATGCAGACACAATTATTTGAATCTAGGGAATCCGTGAAAAAAATAGCACCAAAGGGGTTAAATGTTCAGCGTTCTGTCCAACTTGCTCTACGGTCCTACCCACCTGCCATAAAGGAGGAAAACTGGGACATAATTGGCCGCGTAGCGACAGTGTCCATGTCTGTGTGACCTGGCCTCCGCTTTTTGTTATTACGAACGTCATATTACGTCACAAAGGTAATTGCTTGGTCACAGCTGAACTGAAGTTAGAAAGCGCTACAAATCGCTTGAACGCTGATTGATCATTGCCAATTACATTTACAATACGTTTTAAAAGCCGAACACGATGGTTAAAGTGTCAGGTGAGTGCGCAAAGTTGCAAAACACTTTGTCATAAAGAGCTCAGTTTTCGAGTGAACACAATGTAAAAAGATATTAGGTTTCGCCCATCCAGATCAATGGTTCAGTCCATTTTTTTCAGTGGTTCTCTTTGCGAGGGTCAACTTTCTCTCTAAAGTCCGGCTCTTGATGATCAACTGTTACTTTTTGCCCCCATAAGAAGTAGCAAAAGGAGAAAAAACTTGGGGTAAATATTAAGGTTGTTTACAACATTTGTTGAAGACATCGCTAATCAAGCAAATACGGGTGTGAAACCAAGAAAAATTTGTCCTGCCACTGGCCCAATTTCCTAAGGATTCTTGAGGAATAGACAGCGTCCTCGATCATTAAGTGATGCATCTTCCGGGAGATTTTCTGAACAATGGCGCCTGAGCTGACTCAGTTACAGCTTCTTCTTCAATGGCTGAAATAAAAATGTAGAAAGTTGTTTCCGCGCGTTAATAGTCGTGCTTTCTTTCGGAGTTTCTCTTATTTGGTGTGCATTAAAATGAATATATATTTCATTATAAACACCATTTTCCCCAAGGTGTAAACAGAGTGATTTTTTTCTTTTCACGAGTAGCGTCGCGAGCTCAAGGGATTTTATAACGCACGCTGTGAACGCGCGGAGAGGGTTTTTGAAAACATGGCATCATCACGTTTGCCAGAAACTGAAAAAGTCCGTCGTGTAATCTGGGCTTTGGTTCTAAAGTAAAACAAACCCACACACACAGCATACGAGGGCTACTTTAGAGCATTTTCTTGGCACCTTAATCCAAATAACAGACATAAAGGCAGAAAGTATACGTGCGTTGAAATTAGTTATAAAAATTAACGCGTCAAATAGGTAATTGTTCATGCGCAGTTTAGAATCCCACACAGCAGAACGTTCGCTGCTAGCAGAGGCTCCTTTTCTTTTGCGCTTGCTCGGCTGATGAGAATGGGCAGAGACTGAGTCAGCCCAGCGAACACAAGAAAAGAGGCCTCTGCTAGCAGGGAAGCCAGGAAGCAGCGGCGCGACAAACTGCTGTTAAGTTACGTTAGCTAGTGGAAAGCCTTGAATGTTGAAAAACGTCGACGTCACGGCCAATATTCCACTTGTCGTCTTCGTCTTTGAGTCTGGCTTTCGGACGCAAAAAAATAATAATAATAAAAAAATCCGCTAATACGAGGAGAAGCTATTTTTGACAGACCTCCGAATATATTCGGTAAATATAAATTTCGAGACAGTGTCTTCACACTGGGATTTATTTATGCTTTCTTGATCGTTTCACCGTTAGAATTAACTCAAGTGCAAGGAGATAAGCCTAAGTTGGAGACTGAAAACATCAAGGTCAGTCAAATTAATACAAATCTGGCTTTCTGGTGACTGACTGGTTAGTTGAACGGCTGATTGACTGATCAACTGAATGACTCACTGGCTAGATGACAGGCTGACTGGCCGACTCAAGGGGGCTGCCAAGACAGGCTGTGGAAACCGGCTGCCGAGACTGGCTGAGTGACCGACTTACTGACTCACTGACTCGCTGACTAACGGACCGACTGCTCGACTTGCTGACTGGCTGATTGGCTGTCCGACTGTCTGACCAACTGACTGAATGAATGAATGAAAGAATGATTGATTGATTGATTGATTGACTGACTGACTGACTGACTGACTGACTGACTGACTGACTGACTGATTGATTGATTGATTGATTGATTGCATGAATGATTAACTGAAGGAAGGATGGAAGGAGGGAAGGAAGGGAGAAAGGGAGGGAGGGAGGGAGAGGGAGGGTTGGATGAATGGGTGGATAGATGAATTAATGACTTACTGGCTGACAGGGCGACTGGCTGGTTGACTAATTATTCTTTTGTTACATACAGTATTTAGATCCATTGCGTGATAAAGAAAGCGTCCACCTTGGTAAGTTATCTTTTCTCGCTACTGTACTACCAGGAAAAAATTTTCTTATTTATATACTGATCATTTTTATGCCAATAATTATCGATTTTTGTAGGCGATGGACTTTATAGAGAAGCTAGCAGGTAAATATATCTTTTCAGTTAATATTCCACTTGTCACTGGTCCGGCTTGTACCACTAGAGCCAATTTTAATTGGGTGTTTGTAAAGAGGAGTGAATTCAATATTTATTTTACACTGGAATGCCTGAACATACGTCAAATCTTGTTTGCCGACAGGTTAACAATCTCGTTTACCAAGCGGATAGAAATGCCAGAGGCAAGAAGCTACTCATTTTCCAAAAACAATAACAAACGCAAAACAAACAAACAAACAAAACCAAAAGAAAAAAGAGAAAGCTAGTCATTTTTTTTTTGAAAAATTACTAGCTTCTTGCATTTCTATTTTTGTATTTCGACAGCTCAAAACCAATCACGTCGGTAACGTCGAGTCCGACTGGTGATCCCAAGTATTGCCGCGGTTTGGACTTTCTTGGCCTTGATGATCAGATACTTTTGCTAGGGAAGCGTCGTGAATGTGTCCCAGCAGACGGCCATTGCCTTATACACTCTTGTCTACGGGTAATTAGCTTCAGTCAAGCCTCAAAAGAACTTTCGTGATTTCTTTTTTCTTTGGTTCAGAATTTTCAACTAATCAGACGCAAAACTAACACCAAATGCGCAACTGTGGGCTCTCATGCGCTTTCCCGCACTTGGCTCCAGTAGCGTGGAATTTGCTTCGAGTGCGTTTTGATTAATTCAGTTCATAGTCTGCGTCTGTGGTTATATCTAGCTACATGTAGTTAGATATCTATTTTCAATACTTTCACAATTTAAAACTCTTTATAAATCAATTTTAAGGCACCGTAACAACTGCGGGCGCTTTGAATTTGTCGCGAAATACCCCAGGTTTCATGTGACGTTTAACAATGGATGAAGTTATCTCACTTATGATTGTCTATCACAAGAACACCCCCGGAAAACAATCCCCCACCCCATCCGCCCATGGGAGGCGCTTGTAATAATAACAAGATCGCGGGAAAGGGTTGACTCGGACCCTCGGAGAGACAGTTAATATGACCATGGAAGAAAGAGGCTCCGGGAAATGGGCTGTTATTTATGTACAGTCATTGTAGCAGATATTCCAATGCTTTCAAAAAACTCTTAGAAACAATTGAAAAAACATAGCCTTCTCTTGGCAACGTACCGTTTTATATTTCCACTCGTTCGCTACATTGGGAATTCGAGTGGCGTATTTTTCTTATCCTCACCATTGTGGATATCGATGACGGCTTTTCGCCCTTTTAAAAGTGGCGTTGTTTGAAAACACTCCTGTTTATGATAGTAAAAAGAAAACATACCTGGTTTTACAATTATATTTTTGCGCGATTCATATCTTCGCCCCAGGGTGTAATATTCTTTATATTTGCGTATCGGCTTTAATTTGTACAGGCTCTGCAGGCAGTAGGACTGCGAAAAGATCAGACGGCCATGGAACTATTGGATGAGGTTGTGGAGGAACTGCAAAACAATCTGGATTTCTACGGCGCTTTCTTGACTGGCGATTGGGATCAACAGTTACAGGCTTACAGGTTCGACAAGGTTTTCAATAATGATGTTGTCGATCTCGTCATATACGCCTTGTCGAACCTGACGGTAACAACTTGCGAGGTCTTTACTGTTGATACCGGCCAGCTCAAGAAGGCATACGTCATCACTCCAGGCCGGCATCTGCAGGATGACGGGGCCCAGCTGGCGGAAAAATCGATTAGTTTGTTTTTCCAAGGAAAACATTACGAGCCGCTAATTGATAGCGACGTAAGTTAAATGTTTGAGCAAATGAGTAAGTTTTCCGGCTAAAGAAGCGAGGTTGTGACCAAGGATAATAAAGTTAAACGCATAAGTAAGGAAGAACCGGAGCCCTGAAAACTGTCAGGCTTTTTACATAGGACTCGGTTGTACTCGGTGTACTGCGGACCTATATTACCCAGGGTCCAGCGGGAGTTATGTTGATGGGGAAGTTGTGTTTTAAATCACTTTTAATCTATCTTCAATCCGAAGTTAATCTGCTACACCCGGCGAGTGAACTTTATAACATTCAAATGGGAATTGGTTTAAGTTTGTTGCTCCATATAATAGGCCAAGTTACGTTGACGCTTAAAACGTTTGCTTTTTTCTTTTTCTTTTCTTTTTTTTTTCTTTCACGTAGTTTCAAGACGACGTGACACCACAGGTGGAGGCCAGTGATCCGACATGTGCTGAACTATTCGAGCCAGATGACAACACACCCGCTAAGGTTAAAACGGAACACCCCATCGTTGAAGTTGAAACAAACACCCCGTCACCAGCAGGAGTAGAGATAAAGGACCAGAGGCCTTCACTTCTGAAAGCCACTGAATCCTTAAAGGGATCAACTGAAGCACAAGTAAGGGTTCTTTCCTCAAGTATAGGTTTGTAATCATGAAAGTAGCTTAAGTTACTTTCCCCCTTTCAAATCCTGATTAGGGTTCTTTTTAATTGAGTGTCGAAACGAAAGCCAACCGCAAAAAACCACAGACAATCAAGTGAGCAAGTCAGAATTCGAAGAAGAATCGGAAGCACGGGTGGGCCGCGGCTACGGACGGGAGACGCAAGTCAGCTGGCGTTAACTGCTTTATGAGCAGATATAGCTGCACATGGCGATTTTAAAATGTGGAGCCTAATTAAGACTTAATAAAATGTTCGCTAAAGGCGCAATCTTAGCTTTGAGAGTGCAATAATTAATGTTTTTCGGCATAGCGTTTTTCATTTGAGTCTCCTAAAACAGGCAAAATCCACTCAGAATAACTGGAAAAGCAAATTTAGCCTAGTAACAAAGTTTTTCAGTTGATTTTCCCCAGTTGTGACTTGCTGCTCGCATTCATTTTCCAGCGCTTTTAGCACGAACTTCATGTATTTCAGTGCTTCGCGTTCTGATCGGTTCGCCGATTGTGTGTTGTGATTGGCGTATAAATTCAGCAATTACTTTGTTTACAGTCAAATTTCAAGTATTTCGCCTTTTAGGAATTCTTGAAGGTCTCTGAGGTAGCATTGGAGATGAAACTAGCACTTGAAAGGACTAAATCAGGTGGGCATGCCTTAAAAAACTCCAATGTAGAGACTGACGGATTTGGGAGAAGAAAAAATTGTTTTAATCAGATGGAAACTTTAAAGTTGTTAAAAGAAGCAACGACGACGGGTACTTGAGTTCATTTAATTAATACCTGTGATAAAAATTCGTGATTGCTCCGACTCGTTCTTGCCCGTAAGTAAAGCCAATTATCCAAAAAAAAAAAAAGAAGCCAAATTCAAGGCTACATGCTTATGTTTTCCACACAGATTTAAACGTTGGGTCATTTCACGTTATTTTTCCCCGGATTGGAGAGCATAACGCAGCTGCAAAGCAACTTCTTTGTTCGACCAATTTTGCCTTTAAATCATAATGATCGGTGACCTTAGCTAGACTCCCTAAGTGGTTTCAAAGACCTTTTTTTCTTTTGAAACCTCACAAACAAGACACTGAAGTTCACATCTAGAAATACGAAAATAGCATCTAATTTACCATTAGAACGCCGCGAAATGAACTATTCGCTACTGACAATATTGTTTCATACGTCAAATACCGACAGTGAAATAAAGTTACGAAAAAAGTTGAGGAAAATGAAGACAGGTTTTCAGCAGTTCGCCAATCCCTGTTTGCTGACAACTTGTTGCGTGCTTGAAACACTTAGCTTTCTCATTGATTCGTGCATGGCAGTTGCAACATGCACCTCTATAGAAGACATAGAAGGGCGAAGAGGAGCTAACTCGAGCTCACCAAAGTTTGTCTGTCGTACTATGCTCATGGACGAGGACCCTTGCATGCGGAAATACTTTCTGCTAAGAAAGGTTGTCTTGAAATGAAAGAACCCGAAGACCACGGCCGGCCTTCCTTAAGTGGAAAGCGGAAAACTTAACTGTAAGACTTCATTAGAGACTTCAGTAGGAATCTGTAGGCAACGGCCTTACAGTGGGTAGGAGAAAAACAATAATCGCACCGCTGATTCTTTATTTTTTTATGTAATAAAGTAAGTTAAATTTAAATAAAGTCTTTGTTATTTATTTTTTTTTGTCAGATGATTTAGAGAATGGAAGCGACGCAAACAAATCTACAGAGGACTGCGGGTCTGCAACTTGCGCTAACACTGTGCAGTCTGTCAAAGTAAATAAGGCGTCATTAAGTATATCCATATAGAAAGAGTGCTATAAAACAGTTTTCATTGAGTGTCGAAAGTAATTACGGCATTGCTTTAGTGTTGGGTTTGGTGTGCTACATGACTGGATAAAAAATTAAACTTACGCGAACTTTTAAACCTCCAATCAGATGCAAAACCAAAGCCAGTTGCGGCTTACTCACTCTGGTTTTCCCGGGCTTAGCGCGAGCTGCGTTTACTGCTGAGCATTCTACTAGGCAAGTAAAACCAGTTCGTGAAAATTACTTTTATTTGTCCGTTGGCTAAGGGGTATATTACGTGCGGAAAATAATTGGCTTTGTAACCACCTAGGTTTTGGTTTTACGACACTCAATTGAAAGCAACTCTATCACTGAGAAATGTTTTATCATAATTTGTGAGCTAAGCTACGGACAAGTCAGTGGTTAGCACAACGGGATAAGGCACCAGTCTGCCAAGCGGATGGTTGTGGGTTCAGATCCCGGCCGGACCAACACTTAGGGTCTCAAAATAACTGAGGAGAAGGTGCTGCTTTAGTAATGACATCTGCAAATGGTTAGACTTTCTACTGAGTCTTCTTAGATAAGGACGATAAACCGTAGGCCCCGTATCACAACACTTGCGTGGAATGTTAAAGAACCCCGCCACACACTGAATTGAATTGAGGAAATGATCCTCACACTTTCTGGACAATTTAAGTAATTGTCCGTGATATACGCACATGAAAAATTCAAGTGACTTCAAAGGGATTCGAACCCACGGCCTCTGCGATGCCGGTGCAGTGCTCTTACCAACTGAGCTATGAAGCCACCGCACAGTTTCATTCAACCCACACACTGTTCGAAAAGAGTAGGGTCTATCACTCATTCTGTTCGGGAGGCACCTTCTACTGGTTATTTAGATATCTGCGCCATAAAGCAGTCTGGCAAAGTCCCCCAAAAACAAAAACAAAGTAATTATCACATAGAAAATGCGCTATATAAATCCAATGTCATAATGATAATAATCATTAAAATGAAGTTAATCTACATTTTCGCACGCTGCCAAGAGACCACTTTTTATGTGGATGAGAATAAGAATTATTGAGATTATTGTAATAGACCGAGCTGGTAGGGAATCCTAAATTGAAAAAAAAAAAACAATAACAACAACAACAAACAAACCAAAAGAAAAAGAAAGAAAAACCCCTGGCTGATAATTATTTGCACATTACTACGTGACAGCCTTACTGAAGTTTTGGAAGTCGTGTATTTGAAAAGATTTTTAAATACCTACAGTGCATGCGTATGTCTTTCCTCAACCCCATTGGAAACATTCTTGTTCCCAGAACCGCGATCCTTTTGGCCAGTGCCACAGATTGAGAGCTCTGGCCACAACCAAATCAGGAAGTCTCTGACTCGTCCCCAGTCGTCTCTAACATGCGCAGTAAGGAGAAGGGAGCAGGGTGAGATCGGGTTTCTTCCTACCCATCACACCTTGCGCTCACACACGATTTTGGAGACGACTGGGGACGAGTCAGAGGAAGTCTACAAATGACGGACTTACACCTCATCTACGCAGACGCAGAACTTTGAAACAATAGACGGTTACAAAAGTGGGCCTTCGCTGCGACCGTGCATCGATTGGCTGTGGCCGAGTGGCCAGAGTCCATGTTCTTGGTGCTGCCCAAAAGAAAAGTGGGCTCTGGGAATAAGATTGTATGAAAAGAAGATCACTGGGAATTCTGGGCGGTCAGTATAAAACGAGGACTGCGGACTGCGGACCCGGACTGCGGACCGGGTATAAAACGCGGACTAGGTATAAAACGCGAACTGCGGACCGGGTATAAAACGCGGACCAGGTATAAAATGCGGACTGAATACAAAACACTGTAAAAAAAAGAATAGCGCAACGAAATAGCGATAGACTGACGACATGAATTGAAGTTCGACATAGGAATGTCCCGCCATAGTTGGCACGTGCATAATTGTCACGTGAGAGGTGTTAGCTGACGTCTATTCCAGCATGGCGGAGTAATGGAAGGTGAGGGAGTGAGATCTCGTCACATTATTCTGCTTCTACCAGTCAATTTGGCTCAGAGAACAAATAAAGAGGAACTCTTGGTTTACAAGAAGCGAGATTTTGTTCATTTTGAGTTCTTAATATGAAACCCCAATGTTGTTTACGTTCTTTCCTAATGCAAAATAATGACCTGCAACGAGTGACCTGTGGAATGTGACCTGTGTTTTAGACCCGCCGATTGATGTTGTTGCCATTGATACAACTTTATGTTCATCTCAGTGTCGCTCGGGTCTGTCTGGAAACAGCATTCGATCAAGAGAACAACTGTTATAGTACATGTCCTGATTTACGCGTACACATTACCGACTTCATCTTTCGCCTCCCAAGCATACTTTCAATTGGGAGTAAAGATTGCGTTGCGTGACGAGCGAAAACACTCTTCATTGTGTTGAATCCATCCGGCCATCCTGGCTCGAACTACGACATCAACAGCCAGAAGACTTTCATATATACGAAGAGTTGAAGTTTATGCCTTAAATGCAATATTTTGACACGGAGTGAGGGGACCCAAGGCCTTGTTTTTGAAATCCGTATCTGGGCCAGTACCTTATCCGCAGTCCGCGTTTTATACCTAGTCCACGTTTTATACCCGGTCCGCAGTCCGCGTTTTATACCTAGTCCGCGTTTTATACCCGGTCCGCAGTCCGGGTCCGCAGTCCGCAGTCCGCGTTTTATACTGACCGGAATTCTGGGAGAGTATGTACTGACATTTGACATGGCGGCCCAGCCAACGTTAAAGGGTGATTTAGTGACCAGCGGTCAGGGTTAGGGTTAGAGGTTTTGTGTGGATTGTCATTGTGGGCGCAGAAAATCTACCTCACCCCTGTGTTACTGCATCTCAGTACACCACGGTAGCCCCAATTTTTTTTAGGCCGTCTGCAGCTGTTCAAATTTCATCATGGGATCACTGTTTTGTGCACATCATGATCACCTTCTGGTGTATCACATGATCTGCTTTGACAAAAATACAAGTCGCTCTGCCTTCATACTCGATCACGTGGTACGCCAAAAGGTGATCACATAGTACACAAAACAGTGATCCTGTGATCAAATATGAACTGCAACAGATGGCCTAAAAAACTTGTGGTTACCGTGGTGTACTGGGATGCATAGCACCTAATATCTAGAAATGCAAGTAATTAGACGCACATCGACTTTGATAGCCATCACAAAGTGTCCCCTTGCTCTTCTTCTTAACTTCAACATCACTTGTGTCCAGAAATACAAGCAATAAATGTCACAAAGTGTCCCCCAAACTCTTTTTCAACTAAACTTAAACAGTTGCATTTACCCTAGCCTAGAAAATTATAACCCTAACGAAAACCCTAACCCTGTTATTAGAAACAGGCACTAGACGGTTACACTTAATGGGACACTTCGTGATGTATATCAAAATTGAGCGTGCATCTAATTACTTGCATTTGTGGACATAAGTGGACCACTTTAAAGCTATTCACACGCAAATAAATGGCAGCTTATTTTACAGTTAAGTTCTAATTTTGCACAAAACTCGCTTGGTTAAGAATCTCATCTTGGACTTGTTTGACAGGAATCAGAAATTCACTCAGAAGACGAGTCACTTGAAACTTTGAATCAAGGTAGGCCTTTTACATTGTGAAACTGTGGGAAAGCACTTGAAAATCTTCAAAAACGTAAAAACTCTGTTAATTTAATTAATGCCAAGAAATTACATCAGGGCAAGATTTTCATACAGGTCCCTACATCATCATGCATGCATATTCCTAGCAAAACTCTATAGATGGTTTTCACATGACATCATTGCGACCATATTGGTGTACCTATAAACAAAGGAACGGCAGCCATTTTGGTCTCCCAATTTAGGCAAATATTTCCTTTTGTTTCAGTAAATCAATATAGCCGCTGGTCGCATGAGTGAAAACGATCTATTCATGCTCGTTCTTTTTGGAAGAGGGTTAGTAGGAATTAATATGCATGTATAATTAATGTTGGGAGTTGTATGGATATCTTTACCATATTTTAATTTTGACAAGTGCTTGCATACCCTGAATCATTTAGAGCCTGCAAGCACTGATGAAGAATATGTGTTGCGTGACGATGGGTGGCCATCACTGCCTCAAATACAAGAATGTGAAATGTTACAGACCAAACACAACCAGTTTAATGATGATGTCTGAAATGGAATAAATGATTTGTAACTGATACTGTCTTAAAAGAAATAATTAGGTGTTCTTGTTTGAAGTGATTCACTCAAAGATTGAATGATTTAGACAGCTTAGAAATGGTCTGATCGCCGATGTCAAATTGGAACAAGCAAATATGAACTGGCTTAAGTTAATAAGAATCCATTTGTTGACGATACATTGAAAGATCATGTCTCATATTAAACTGTACTGAGTATTCTGTTTCAAAATGGCTCAAAAAAAAGTGGAATGCTTCAGTTAATTGTCAAATGATGGAACTTATTGGCAGATGGCTCTTCTCAAATGGGCAAATAATTCAATATAGTGTCAAATGATTCAACATAAAGACAAATGGTGCAATAGCAGATCGATGGATTCAGTATTAAGGCAACTTATTCATGCAAACAGCATATAGCTTCATGTACAGTCGAACCTCTCCTTACGGACACCTCTCTAATACGGACACCTCTCTATAACGGACATTCCCCTTTGTCCCAAAAAAATTCTCACTCGTTTACTAAAAAAAAAACCTCTATAATACGGACCCTCTCTAATAAGGACAACGGACACTAAATCTCGGCCCCAGAGAGCGAAGTCATATAAACTTAACCTCTTTATTACGGACACTCTGGTGATCCGGTGTTGACATATAGCGTGCACGAGTTTGTGACTACGCAAGCATCAACATTTTATTCACTGATCTTCAACTGGAGTTTTGAAAATTGTACTTTTATTAGTACCTTTTTAGGTGAAGCATTGCGTTGTACGTAGTTCCTTTGGTTCCAAATAACTGATTCGTATAAAGTATGTACTTTACGGACAGCTGGATTCTCTGTTAAGTGTAAACATTCTTCATTCTCAATCGACGAAACTGCATTTTTAACACCGGAATAAACTCAACTAAAGGAAAACAAAACGAAACGAAATGTGGACGTTCTACATCTCCATAGCGATTTTACATGTTGCTGTTCTTTCACAACAACCTTTTTGAACAGATGCTTATGGGAATATAACAGCTAAAAAAGAAACAGTTTTAACCAATCAATGTCCGGGAGAGTCCCTGACGGCACCAAACATTTTCTAACTTTTAACACTAGTTCATTAGCAGCTATTGCTCTTTTTGAATAACTTTTGTCCATCCCCTGTCCAACCAGACACGTTAATGTCATTGTATACGCGAAATTATTGTCCTCGTTTGTTCGCGCGGAATTCAAACAATAAAACAAAACAAAATATGTCTGAAAAAGCGACAGCCTTTTAAAGTTTTACCGGAAAATGCGTGGTTCCTTTCGTTTTGTCATGCTTAGAAAATGCGCATGCGCCAACTCCGTGTATTACAAATTAGCACCAAAAAATATCCTTACCATATGGAAGACATGACAACTATAGTCGCAAATATATATCGCTCCAAATCATAGTATAAAGCAGAAGGAGTTGAGCTGCGAGTACGTAAGGGATCTGTCACGTATGGTCTAGGGGCCGACATTTCTCTCCCTCACTGCCTATCGGGGATAGGTATCCGAAAGTGGCAAGTATAAGCGATCCGCGGGCCGAAATCTCGGGGAGACTCGTCATGGTACACCGCTCAGGCTTAAATGTCCAGAGGTACCGCTACCGCTTCTGCATGTTTTTCTTTAGGTATTTAGTATGCGCATGCGCAACTGCCCTTGTGTACCAATGTGCCACGTGGGAGTAAATTAATATGTGCCTTCAAATCAAGATTACTTCCAGTCTGTGTGTGATAAATCTATTGTTGAAAAGAATAAAGAGCAGAAGAATAAGTCGTAATTAGGGTCTCTCCGTTGGGAGGACCACAAGTAGTTAATATTCCAGTTAGCAGTGATAGTTTTTGACAACATAACAAGTTCGCATTTTGTTTAACAACAACAACAACAACAACAACAACAACAACGTTTTATTCGGAAAATTAGAAATATAACTAATTACATTACTTTTCCCCCGCAAATAGCTTATGAGCTAATCGAGGCGGGGAAATCTGAGGACATATTACAAGTACAAAGTTTATCTATATATAGATGGACTAAATAACAGTGAAGACACTACTATACAGTGAATAGGATAAACTAACATAAAACAAAGCAAATACAATAAAATTACGAAGAGAAGCTAACCTAAAGTCTTAAATAACTTAGTAAGACGGGAGACTTCGACATAATCATCTTCTGACCGCAAGAAATTTAGTAATAATTCCTTTATCTTTTTGCGAAAAGACGAACGTTTGAGTAGTTTAATCGAATGAGGAATAGAGTTCCAAATTTGGGCACCGATTCTCGAGAAGAAGGCATACATTTTATCGGTTCTAGAAAACTTAACATAGAACGAGTCGCTAGAGACAGATCTTGTTCTGTAGTTATGAATCTGACTTGTTTTAACAAACTGATTGAGTATACTAACTGGTGCTGACTGTCTGTTGATGTCATACAATAAATAGCCACAATCTCTAAAAAATAGGCCAGGTAGGGGAAGGAGAGAGAATTTGAGAAATTTGAGAAAGAAGGGTACGGTGTGTTCGTTAGACTTCTGAAGTAAATAAGACGTAAGGCCCGTTTTTGTAGAGTTACGATCTTTCTTTGAAATGTCTTTGTTTTTGTTCGTTCGTTCGTCGTATCACTGTGTAACCCCGTTAGTTGGTTAATGACAGAGTTGGCTATCGCAGTTCTTTGTTTCCTGCTGAAGAGGTACGATTAAACATTCTTCCAGACGTTCAAGTAGTTTGTCCGGTCCAGTGAAAATGTATTGGCATGGGACTTTTTTTACTGCACGGGGTGAATCCCATTTATCTGACGAGCTATGCAAGGTGATTTCAAAAGCCCAGTCGCTGTATATTAAACAACGACTCGCGAAAGCCTTCCAGAAGAACATTACAGACTATTTTAAAGCTTGAATGATTAGAATGATTACAGGACATAAAGATTAAGAAAGTGACTCCAGTTAACTGTTCGCTGCACTTGTAAACTACGGAAAGACGTTTTTCAGAACTGTACTTTTATTATTACCTTTTTAGGTGAAGCTTTGCGCTGTACGTAGTTCCTTTAGTTTCAAATAACCGATTCGTATAAAGTATGTACTGTAACTGAGATGTACAAATCAATGTGTCTGAATACCGTATATTAGTCAGTTTAGATAGACTGGGCCTATTTTTCGTTACTGAACACTTAAAACTGTCAGTGGAGTCTTAAAAATGATGCAATCTTGGTGACCTCTATAATACGGACACCTCTAATGCGGACACTTTGGTCTGTCCCTTTAGTGTCCGCATTAGAGAGGTTCAACTGTAGTGTTGAATTGTTCGACTGCAGAAGGAATGGTGCAGTGAAATGTGAAGTGACGGAACAAAATAAGACATGACCTGTGTGACAAAAACCTATGGACCTCCTGCCCACTAAATAACACATATGTATTTTTGGAGGTGATGGCCACCCACACGTGACAATGATGCCGTACCGTAGTCATTACCATAGCCATGTGCAAATGACTGTCATGATGCCATTATCGTAGTCCTGTCACGAAGACACCTTTGTTTAAGCCTCGATTAAATAGGAATAATTTCCCTACAGCACCAAATTTGAATTTGCATTAGATCAGGGAGGAGTTAGGGCAAGCGATTGTGTTAATAATAGATTAATAATTCAAAAGGAGTAAAATTAAAACAGCTAGTTAGAACCCACACGCTAAAGTCTCCATCATTTGAACAAAAAGTACACCTTGGTTAAATTTGCTTGTAAAAAGAATCAGTAATATTTTTTTGTCTTCAACGTGCAAGTATAAATTCAGTCCACTCACAAATGAGAAACTGACTTCAGATTATTCCATTCATTAGTATAGGAAATCGATCTGTTCGAGAAACAATTAGGGATTAATTGTATGCGTGAACAGATCAGACTTTTTAGTAATTTCCATGAGTGGCGCAAATGAAGCCACGCTGTGATTGAATATTTTATTTTTCTAACTTTGTTTTCTCAGCACTTTTCGCCAAAGTTCTCCGTAAAATAATTTCTTTCTTTCGTGAACGGCTACAAAGACAAGCATGTCCCAAGTTTGCAACATGATGCTAAATTTTATTGGCTTGAAAGCTGTCAAAACTCTGAACGCATAAGTGACTTTTTGATAAATGATCTACAGGAAAGGAAGTGCGCGTCGAAACGGTAAAAGTGTTATTTTACCGACAACGTATTCGGGAAAGTTTACAGCCTTGATTTAATATCGATAAAAACGGAAAACCTAAAAGTTTCATCCGACTCCAATGCGCAAATGTGACCGATACAATTAAAATTTAATTGTTCAGCTATCGATACAATTTGGGATAAGTTGATCCGCTTCCAACCAATCAGAAGCGAGTATTTACGGTAGCAGTATTATTAATTCCAGAGTAATACAAATCAATAATTATTAATTAATGCTTGTTTTATTTTGTAGAAGTGTCAAGCAAGCAGGAAACGGAAGAGACTGTGGTACTGTATTCAATTTATGTTCTAAAGCCTCTTAGTAAAGTTGTTTGAAGAAGGGTTAGTGCCAATCCGAGAGAAATACTATGAAAACCAATAGGATTTAATCAGACTTAAGCCAGGGTTGGCGGTAACCCTGCTTCAAACAACTCGGCCCAGGAACAAAAATATTGTGCTGAGATATTAATTTACAGCCGTGAAATGATCTATTTCTTTAGCAGGCTGCCAAACAAAAGGCAGGTTGGAGAAAAAGGATAAAGAATGGTTTGAGGAAGGCTGCGAAGAGGTGTATGCCATGTCTTTTTAGCAAAACTATAGATGAGTGAAACATGGTAGGTTCATAATATTTTGCTCATTATGATACATTATTATCTGATCCAATGAAATTGGAGGTTATATTTACAAAGAGCCATGTAGTATCTTGCTGGCAAGTGTGTTTGAGCCCCAGTGACAGATGGACCCCAACAGCATGAAGGAATGAAATCTTAGATCTGGCATAATTGCAGTCTGCTCGCCATTTGCATGTGCCCTTACAAACGTAAATTTAACAAGACGAAACTGGCCATTCAGCTACTCTCGTGTAACTACTGCTGTGATTTTGTTGCAAAGTTTCAACTCTATTGACTTTCTTCCTTGTGATTTCCATGGGTCTGTTTGATCGACAGGGGGTAGGTGGGTTAGAAGCTTAGGAGAGAAGTGCTTCTCTCTCCCTCTTCGTTTCATGTTTGGCACAAAGCACTTATGGTTTTCCTAAACGTCTAATGCTCATTAAAACCAAAAGGATGCATGCATGGTCCTCAATTATGCATTTCGTATTTAGCCATCAGCAAGTAAACCCACTATGACGGGAGAGGTCATTCAATGAAAAGAAAATCATAATATTCAACAAAAAGGTAAGAGTTGGGCAAATTAGCATTCCCTTTGTTAGTTGCACAACAGAATGAGCCATTTCCAAGTTCACTTGAGCCTTGAATGTAAAATTTATTTTCGATCTAATGACATCGCACTAGGACTCACTTTGAAAAAAAGGCTAAAGTTTGCGTGAGAACTGAGTTCAATTCCTGGACGACTATTTAGGGAAACCAACATGGCCGCCATTTCTTTGTTTAGGGACACCATTATGGCCGCCGTGACGTCATTTGATAACGCTCTGTTGTGGGTATAAATTTGGTTTTGGTTCAAAATTTTCGAATCAGATCAATTTTTGTATTTACTTTACCTCAGATCAATTATAGAGTGAATCAAAGGATGTAAAAATCAAAGGGGCTCGAAATTTTTCAAAGAAAAATCCAAATTCATACCTACAATATGTATAAATCTGCCCCTTGGGCATCCCGTAATATCTTTCGCAGAATGATGGCCGCCGTATCGGTAGAAAGGTCCATTTGTATGGGCCTGAATGGAACATGTGCACATCGCATCAAAACGGCCATGTTAGTGTCCTTAAACAAAGAAACAAATGCCATGCTGGTGTCCCAAATTGATCTTTTGGAAATGAACTTTAGTCTTGGGCAAAAATGTTGTTTGTTTTTGCAAAAAAAAAAAAAAAAAAAAAAAAAAAA
>BLFK01000862.1:1964585-1979533 GCA_014634185.1 Astreopora myriophthalma | reverse complement strand
ACGAGTCCAAGTGCGAGTAAAACTAATCACCATCAAAACTTTCACACTTCGACTCGCTTTGATAAAGAGGCTAACGCGAACTCGGCTTGGGTAGACGTCTTAGGCAAGAACAATATTAAATCACTTAATAAAGGCTACAAGTGTTTGCGTGTTCCACTCAGGAAAAATATTCCTGTTCGATCTTCTTGGGTTTTATCCGTGACGTTGTGTAACGGAGCATAAGCACATCTAAAACAAAGCGAGAAAGGATCAGATTTCTGTCGCAAGAGGGTGTTATAACGTTGCTGTAGGGTGGTAGCGCTCACACTCGTCGACTAGATGAGTTTATTACAGAAGAGAAACCGCGGGAGCTGATCCGGGACTTTTCACCACGAGCCCCTGAGGGCCTGGGACTAACAATATCGTCACAAGTGTTTAACATGTCACCAGGCTGGCCTTAACGCATTAACACACGCATTTAAACTCTTTCAAATAAGCCCAAATTACAATTCAAAGACTCACGCGGCAAACACGTTGGTCAGGAACAAGAAATCTCGCATCCCAAGCGTCGAGTTGATAAGTTTGGGAACGAGCTACAACGTGACTCAAAATGGCCGCTGTGTAAAAAACGCGTATACACTGCGTATTAAAAGGTGGCGCAGAGCGTATAAGGATAATTTTACTTTTGAGGGATAAGATAAAAGGTTTGTGTCTTCAAGTCACCGTTCCATTTTTCTTCCTTTTTTTTTTCTTTTTTTTTTAATTAATAACACAAGAGTGTTACTGCACGGTTTCAAAGCCCCTGGGTTGGCACTCGCATATGAAAGGGGTGGGGTCGTGGGGATGCTCGTCGGAAATTTTGAATTAAACCCCTAAAGGAGACCATTTTGTTTATATTGAATACATGCATTTTTATATTTCTTCACGCGAGACCCTAATCGAGACCTTCACCGCTAAATATAATGGCGTTTTTCCCAGGACACCCTAAGTGAGACGACGAGCATCCCTGCCCCATGCAATGCAATCGGTTTCCTCAAGAGAGAGGAGCTACGAAAAACGTTCCTGGTGTCCATTGAACTTTACGATTGGTCTTCATCCACTTGAGAGTGAATTAGGTAAGAGTCTATCAATTTACGGTCTTGACCCAGCATAGTAACAAACTGACTTATTTTTGGATACACTTTACGCGCGAAAACAAACAAAGGGCCGCCACCTTAACCAATCAGGAGAAGCCATGTCACGCGTGTCTACGTCTGCCTTGTTTTTTCGGGGACACGACAACTAATTTTTGCGGGAACGGGTATTCTAAAATTAGACTCATTTGTGACTGTGCTGGAGAGCTCACCCAGCCCACAGGAACACTCTTACCTAATTCATTCTTGATCCACTACAATGCTCGTGTCGATATTGTCGGAACTTCTTCTGACAATAAACTCACTGATAACGCAACTCGTTTTTCTTCGTAACACTCGCTCTTTCTCTCAAAAACAACACCTCCTGTCCTCAAAAAAACCCATCCCATAATGTTTTTGAAACAAATCCCAGTCCCTCACCGAGCTTATAATTAGCATAACTAGAATCTCGACAATATGGTAATAAACCATAAACTATCAGACGCGGATTCCAAATCTGACACAAGATATACCAACGGCTTACCCGACTTTCGAGAGCTTTTCTATATCCCATATAATTTCACGACCAACGAAGAGATAAAATAGAAGATGGCAAGCCTGTGCAAGAAAGGCAGAGAGCAAAGTGACGTAACAGGCTTGTAACTTTGGGATATTCAAGATTTGCGGCCAGCTATGCAACTGGAGTGACGAGCGATTAGCGACGTGGTGGACCCCCAGCAATGACTGAGTAAAGTGGTGCAGAACTGCGAAAAAATATTCAAAACAAATGTTCCCGATATAAAATGATTAATTTTACTTTATCTGCAATGACGGGTGCTCCCATCAGGCCGTCCGATTGTTATTTCGGAACCCGGTGGACAATATTCTCCAAATGAAACTTTTGCCAAGATTTCGTACAACCCCATGCTTATCTAGGCGGGTTCTGTTTGGTTCATGTTGAAAACGGAAATCTTTCCACATTTACATTTAAATTGGATTCTTGCAAAATCACCTTGTGACATGAGTGCAAGCTTAACATGAGTGCAAGCTCCACATAATTGAAATTGTTCGATACTAAGGATATTGTTATCCATCCTTAGAAGAGCAAAGATTCTCTCTGGCGTTCTCTAAGTCTTAAATATTAGGGGCGCGTTCATTGGCCCTATTCTGGAATAACAATAAACAGGATAACTTCTAGATTTTTCCTTGGAGGTAATTTAAGAAGATCTTTCAACAACATTTTGTCGGGAAACGATGCTCAAAATCTCCTTTGCATTCCGATAACAAAATTCTCCGAGGGGTGATTTTTTACAGGTAAACCTTCGTATTCCTATTTCAGAATTAAGCCAGTCGAACGCTCCTAAGCCCTGTCCAAATGGTAAATGTTTTACCGTAAAACACGTTAAAACATGTTTTAGGGTAAAACGTGTCGATGTTTTACAGGATGTCCAAACAGCAAAAAACCTCTTAAAACGTGTTTTATCAAAACAAATACTAATCTCCAGGCCTCGGTTGTTCAAAAGTTGGATAGCGCTGTCCACCGAATAAATCACTATCCAGCGGATAAGCACTAGCAAAACCGATTGAGTTATCCATTGGATAGTGATTTATCCAGTGAATAGCGCTATCCAACCTTCGAACAACAGGGCCAGAAACAAAGAATTGTGGTCCACTAAATTACCCAGTGTGCCTCACTGTTCAACTCCTATTTTCAATATTAATATGGCGGAATGCGAATTTCAACAGCGTAAACTAAGACTATGACGGTAGTGGCTGCAATGTTTGTTGAATTGTTAGAGGATGACAGGAAAAGAGAAGGTAAACGAGGGAAGGCTAGGAGTAGATAAGGAGAAGGGACCAGAAAGGATATTTCAAAACGACAACCAAACCGAAGGTTCACTAAGACTCATAACCTCTATCACTTACACTAAGTTACGTACTGAACGAAAGGACATTAACCTAATCGAGCTTACAGTGGCCAGGTCATTTGCACGTGAAAAGTCATCGTTCACTTACACTCTGTCCTGGAAGGGTACTGTAACTTGCGGATTCTCCACCGATGTTAGATTGCTGAAGTTCGAGGAGAGCGACTTGCACAACGAAAAGTACCGATGGACTCTTACCGATGGCACTTCTGATCCGCTATATAGTTATGTTATATCGCTAAATCGAATTGGCTGTTTAGAAGAGCAGATCAGAAGTGCCATCACCAATAAAATAAGAGTCCATTGGTACTTCTCGTTGTGCGGTCGCTCTCCTCAAAACTTTAGCTGGACAAATGACAACTGCATGACGTAATCGTTTCTATTTTAAGAAACCAATAATGGTTCAGATTCTTGATTGACAGTTCGGTCAAGCACTCGGAGCGAGTGGTTTTTTTTTTAATTTTGAGAAAAAGTTTTTAGTTCTTTTTTCGGGTAAAAGTTGTTAGGACCTTCCGTGAATTAAACCGTTTAGAAAAGTACGTTTTTTGCCGTGATTTGTGTCCGCTACATTAGTAATCTAACAATCATTCAGGAACTGATGATCGAAGATACCCCCAGTTATCGTGAAATGATGCGGATGACCCATGAAGATTTTGTGAAGATCCTGGAGCTTCGATAACATTTTGTTGACAGATCGACTAAAACGTCCTCTTCGTTCGCCATCTTGAAAGAAATGAGCGCGTGACGCGATACCGTATCCATTGATACAAACAACCAATAAAGTCAGCACGCATGCGCCCATCAAAGATGTTTTAAGCGTTTTAAGCATCTGTCCCAATCTCGTTCCCAGAGCCTGCTTTTCTTTTGGTCAGCGCCAAGAACACGGACTCTGGCCAGGCCACAGCCAACTCAGTGTTGCACAGTCGCAGCGAAGGTCCATTTTTGTAACTGTCTATTGCTTAAAAGTTTTGAGTCTGCGTAGATGAGCCGTAAGTCCGTGATTTGCGGACTTCCTCCTTTGGAACTGGCCAGTGTCCGTGTTCTTGGTGCTGACCAAAAGAAAACCGGGCTCTGGGGACGAGATTGCAGCTGTCCAAACGCGCAAAACATCGCTCATCAAACATGAGAGCAAAAGAAATGTTCTATGATGTTTCATGGAATGTTTGACAGAGTTCAAATCTTACCCAACACGTTAAAACATGTTTAAACAGCACAAAACAAGGTGGCCAAACGGAAAAATGTTTTACCACCCAACAATGTTTTAGCATGTTTTACTGTAAAACACTGATTTACAGTGCTTTGGACAGGCCTTTAAATCTCGGTCTTCATGTTGACCAATATCAAATCAGGAATCTGAATTTTAGTCTTTGACTGCCTGTAGCGGTGGCCAACATCTCGGGTTTGAGGGTTGCCAAGTTTTCTGGTTCTAAAGAATATATATTAGTTATATTTTGCCTGAGTGTTTTAAGCTGTTGATTTCCCTATAGATAGGCCTGGGCCCGTTTCTCGGACGTCCTGAAAACTGTTCGGGCTCGAAAAGCAATTTGTAAAACTATCATCCGTTTGATCTTAAAACCTACTCCTTTGACATATTTTTAAGGTAAGAAAATGGACAACAAAAATTACAAGCCGGTTCCATGCCATGAAACGTCTTCCTTTCGAAGAAATAGAGAAAGTTATGGCACCCGAAATGCGCCCCAAAGGTTTCGGGACTATTAAGGAACGCACACCTGAAACTTTCCAGAAACGTCTTTCAGATCCTGCATGTACAAATGCTGACGCGTACAGATCGCACGAGCTGGTAGCAATTCTTTTTCACAATTTTTAAGTTTACGAAGAAAAAAAGCAACCTTGATGGCCGCTTAAGCCAGAAGCCAGTTCCTGTCTATTTCGTTTACAACAGGCAAGTTCACAAGTTCGTTGCAGTGTTGTGTTTTACTGGCAGTATATAGCAAGGTAATGATCTCTCCTTGTTAGATATTAAGCGAAACCTGTGAAATTATCAGAAGTTTGTTTCTTGTTACTTTTCGGCGCCGCTTTACTTGAAAATATTTGTAACTTTTTTTCATTTTAAGTGAACATTGTACATAACCTTTATTTATCGCCTGTGGTAAGAATTTCAACTGATTGCTTGTTTGTTGCAACGGCGTAAATTTTTTACTTGCCCTCATGGTAATTTTTTTTTTCGTAATTGTGTGTCTTTTCAGTTCTCACGGTTTTGATCCAAGAGTTAAGTTCTAATAAATATGGTATCAAAATCAGTTCGAGAGGACTCTGTCTTTCCTTTATGAAAGCGCTAGAGCCACACCGCGTGTGAGCCGTGAGTTCTCCAAAAGAAGAACATCGGCCACACTACTGACGACACGAATATCTGACGAATATTCTTTCCGTACTACCACCCTCCCCCCCCCCTTTCCCCACAACACACAACAACAACAACTGTTGGCTCGATTTCCAGCCGTTTGTGAGCCCGCGTTCCTTGCCCCACACCATTCGTTCGTTGGGAGGAGGATGATACCGGACTCCCAAAACGGCTGTAAATCGAGCCTACAACAACTGATGATAAAGGAGAAAATATAGCAGGTGGGAGGTGGGGAAATCCGGGGCCCCGTGACCGCGCGGCCTGGGCTATGACTTATTGAGGTAATAATAATTAGATCTGACGTCACAAAGGCAATTCAAAGTTAGAAAGCGCGACAGACTACTCGAGAAGCTACATTAAAAGTATCTTTTTAAAGTTGGTCGGAATGCCTTAAGTGCCAGGTGAGCACGTCTAGTTTTGAAATAACTTTTAGTTCACTGAACACTGGGCTGAATTGTTGGAAGACCGGTTTGTGCTAAACGGCGATAAATGAGACAGTACAGGTAATCGGACTTAACCTAGGGTCGACACCAAGCTGCTACGAACAACTCGCCCAGACTTTTGCAGTGAAAGACAGATACACCGGTATAGAGAGAGAAGCTGTAATTTGATAGAAATTTTATCAGTCTGTGCAGTTCTGGCCTCTCTCACGTGTCTCACGCGCGATATTTGAATTTTTATGGCGCGTACCATTTTTGACGCGTACGAGTTTTTCTTTGAAGTTGAGATTGATTGAAGAGGAGTTTTTCACAAAATGGTGCCAAGATCCGGGATGCGAATGTTGCCCTCCTAGAAGGTATCTGAAGATTTGCATCGACGGGACAAGCCGTATAATTAAGATTCTGAGGATTTGAGATTTATTTCAAGTCAAGAGAAAGTCAGCTGTTGGAAAAAGAAAAACCTGTCTACCGAATTACGTTGGGGGATGAAGATCTCAAGAAAAAAGAAAAATATACGAGGCCGTAAAGGCTACGTTACAAAAACTCTGGACAAGTTTCAAGGTTTACTTGATAACTTCGAGCATATCGTCTTAAAGCAGTTGAAAGCATATCGGATCGCTCTTGAAGAGAAACTGAAATTCTGGATGACGAACTCCCGAGTCTACTTACAGGGGACCAAATAGAAGACGAGATAGAAGAAACAGAAATGTTCATAGAACCAATACACGAAATGCTGGTAAAAATAGACGAGATCCTCCATGCAGAAGCAGAGAACAGTCCAGATAAGTCTATTTCTAATACTCATGCTATTACTTCTTATGCTAAATGCTCGGTTGGTGATGCCGTGGGGTGAAAGGCAAAACTGCATCAGATTTCTTTGAACCATTTCCACGGGGAGCTCATGCTGTTCACTCCCTCTTGGGATTCATTCTTAACAGAAGCTCCAAAATTTAATTGAGAAAACCACGAAACGCCAGTCAGCAAATTATGACAAATTCGTCTGTTAAAATTCAATCATAGCAGCTCTTACACGTACTATATTTTCTCCGTTTTAGAAAGCAAATGCTGCAAAATTAGTTTAGTTTTGCATAAATGAGGAAAAAAGCATCATTCAGCCCTTGTTTTAATCTAGATGCGTTACCACGGCAACAGCCCCCCAGAGCATCCAAACTATCAAAAATATAAACCTTTGTGATAGCGCTTGCTTGTGACCACGTTTGAGTTTTCATGCAAAAACAGCCTAAATATTGCAGTAGAGGAAGTATAAGAACATAAAAACTATGCTCAGCCACCTTAAATAGGTTGGAGCTGGACTGTTAATGCATCATACGTAAACCATAGTTACGTTACGCAAGCTCAAGCTCGAGCTCAAGGTCTTCGATGGTTCACGTGAGCCACCCAAGTTCATCGTTGGTTCTCTACTTTGCTGCCAGAGGTTTCTCCTCTAGGGAGAAACCTGAGATACTCCGAAACAGGAGATCTAGCGAGGATACTAGGTGCCCGGCATCGTTTACTCTCGTACGTGTAATAAATTTATTTTCGTTTTGTCTCGTCTCGCCGAATACGGTAAACCGGCGCGTTTTCCCACGGTCGAGTTAGTTACGATGTATTCGTTTTTATAAAGGAGTATTTTCAGTCGTAGAAGCATAATAACTTGCAAGTATGGCGTGTTTTCCCGTTAATAGTTATAGCTGATTTTTTCAGGCTTCTCCTTCCAATTGCTTAAATTGGAAAATTAACTGCGATGATCATTCTTCACTTTCATCTACAACTGCAGTTCATATATGAATTATTTCATATGTACTTGACATCATTTCACTCCTCACGGGAGATATGAACTCATTAAATTGACCTCGCTCCCAATGTGTGGCTTCATAGCTCAATTGGTAGAGCATCGCACCGGTATCGCGGAGGTCACGGGTTCGAATCCCGTAGAAGCCCTGATTTTTTCAGGCTTCTCCTTCCAATTGCTTAAATTGGAAAATTAACTGCGATGATCATTCTTCACTTTCATCTACAACTGCAGTTCATATATGAATTATTTCATATGTACTTGACATCAGTTATAGTTATGTTGTCATGTTTTCAGCGAATCTTTCCTTTCACTTCCTTTACCTTTCCCTCTCCGTGTGAATGGAACCAATAGGAGTTATGTGCAGACAACGATTAAAGTTTAAATTTAAAGTAGCTTGAGTGGACGCTACATATCCCAAATCTCTCTCTCCGTCTTTCGTCCTTGCCGGCAGGCCTTTGTCCTCCAACCTACTCGCTTTCTTTCCGATGAACAACAACTAACTCTCACCTTAATCAAAGATTGTACGCTTTAATACATTTGTACATTAATTTATTTTACAATTAACTTAACTTACATACTGATTGTGTAAAAACGACACCTACGATCTTACAGTTACAATACTCTTGACTAAATCAACACTTAAGGAATAATTGAACTTACAAACTTTTCTCTAAGGTTCTAATTACGGTACACTACGATGAGACATTAACACTAAACAGTTATCACTTACACCAGGGGGTAATTCGTACACGTTCGACTAGGTTTTCAATAATGATGTATTAGATATGTATATGTAGTCATATATGTAGATATGCCGAGTCATATTCGCCTATCGAACCTGACAGTGACAACTTGTGAGAACTTCACTATTGAGACCAGCCATGCTAGCTCAAGAACTCTTGGATAAAGTTGTGGAGGAAGTACAAAAACAGCTGAATTAGTACACGTTCGACTAGGGTGTATATGACGAGATCTACGACATCATTGATTCATGTGGTACATCTCGTCATATTCGCACTATCGAACCTGACAGCGTGCCAGCTCAAGAGCTCTTGGATTAAGTTGTGGACGAACTGCAAAAACAGCTGAATTAGTACACGTTCGACTAGGGTGTCTATGACCAGATACGACATCATTGATTGATGTAGTAGATCTCGTCATATTCGCCCTATCGAACCTGACAGTAACAACTTGTGAGAACTTCATTGTTGAGACCAGCCATGCCACGTTCCACTAGGGCGCATATGACGAGATCTACTACATCATTAAATGATGTAATAGATCTCGTCATATACGCCCTATCCAAACTGTCAGTAACAACTTGTGAGGACTTGACTGTTGACAAAGGCATACGTCCTCACTCCAGGCCGGCATCTGCGGGATGACGGGGTCCAGTTGCTGCCCCTGAGGTTGTGGTTATGCACATCAAACTGAGGTCAGACGAGAAAGCTCAGCTAAGTACGTATATGCATTCAGCCACTCGAGTGTAACTACTAATGCGATTTTTTTTTTCAAGGTTTCAACTCTATAGTGACTTTGTAATTGTGATTTCCATGAGGCTGTTTGACTTCACAAAACTGGCACTTAAGACTGGGGGTTGTGGCTTAGAACCTTAGAAGAGGATTAAATTGCGGACGAACTGCAAAAACAGCTGAATTAGTACACGTTCGACTAGGGTGTATATGACGAGATCTACGACATCATTGATTCATGTGGTACATCTCGTCATATTCGCACTATCGAACCCGACAGCGTGCCAGCTCAAGAGCTCTTGGATTAAGTTGTGGACGAACTGCAAAAACAGCTGAATTAGTACACGTTCGACTAGGGTGTATATGACGAGATCTACGACATCATTGATTCATGTGGTACATCTCGTCATATTCGCACTATCGAACCCGACAGCGTGCCAGCTCAAGAGCTCTTGGATTAAGTTGTGGACGAACTGCAAAAACAGCTGAATTAGTACACGTTCGACTAGGGTGTATATGACGAGATCTACGACATCATTGATTCATGTGGTACATCTCGTCATATTCGCACTATCGAACCTGACAGCGTGCCAGCTCAAGAGCTCTTGGATTAAGTTGTGGACGAACTGCAAAAACAGCTGAATTCGTACACGTTCGACTAGGGCATATATGACGAGATCTACTACATCATTGATTGATGTAGTATATCTCGTCATATTCGCCCTATCGAACCTGACAGTAACAACTTGTGAGAACTTCATTGTTCAGACCAGCCATGCCACGTTCGACTAGGGCGCATATGACGAGATCTACTACATCATTGAATGATGTAATAGATCTCGTCATATACGCCCTATCCAAACTGTCAGTAACAATTTGTGAGGACTTGACTGTTGACAAAGGCATACGTCCTCACTCCAGGCCGGCATCTGCGGGATGACGGGGTCCAGTTGCTGCCCCTGAGGTTGTGGTTATGCACATCAAACTGAGGTCAGACGAGAAAGCTCAGCTAAGTACGTATATGCATTCAGCCACTCGAGTGTAACTACTAATGCGATTTTTTTTTCAAGGTTTCAACTCTATAGTGACTTTGTAATTGTGATCCATGAGGCTGTTTGACTTCACAAAACTGGCACTTAAGACTGGGGGTTGTGGCTTAGAACCTTAGAAGAGGTGCTTCTCATTCCCTGCTGACGTCATGTTTGGCACAAAGCACTTCTTATGGTTTTCCTGAACGTTTAATGTTCAGAAAAACCAAAAGAAATGCATGATTCTGAATTAACCATTTATTTAGCCATTGGCAAGTAAGCCCACTATACCGGAGAGGTCATTCAATTTAAAGAAAACAATCATATTCAACAAAAAGGTAAAACTTGGGCAAATTAGCATTTCCTTCGTTAGTTCCACAACAGAATGAGCCATTTCCAAGTTTACTTGAGCCTCTTTTCTTTTGGTGTCGTAAATTAATCTTTGGGAAATGAACTTTAGTCTTGTGCAAACATTTTCTTTTGTTTCCAAAAACAACAACAACAATAACAGCAAAACATAACCACGGATCACATAAAACTAAGATGAGCAGGACAAAATGGGATGAGATTTCTCTAAATAGTTTAAACACTGATATACTGGACAAAAGGACTAATAAACTAGTGTTAAGTAGTGTTAAGCCAGCGTGCGCTGTGCGAGTCTCAACGGACAGTGGTTGGACAAACGGATTCTCAGTTACTAAATTTGCATAGGAGTCCTTCGTTAAATAACGGATAGTTAAAATTTCAGCCGGTTCGGGACAGTTTTCAAGTGTACCGAATTTCGAGTTTCCGTACTGAGTTTTCAAGTTTAAAGAAATATAGTTCCGTTCCTTTTTTATATAATATTAATATAGTTTGTGTTCTCGTCACCAGATGCTACAAACCAACCCTGGGTTTGGAGATTAATGAAAGTAACTTTTCACATCATTAGTATAATTCATAAGCCTAAAACAAAAGTAATCAATACTGTGAAGGAAGTTTGGATTAACCTCCAGACCAAAGTACCCGCAATCCATCTGCATATCGCGGGTAAATTGTTTAGGGTCCAGAAAATCGAAAACAATTACTTAAAAAAACCTAACTCTAACCCTGACCAAAACCTAACTATGGTTGCAGTGTGAACCTAATTTCCTTGTTTAACAATTTTGAACTCCGTCTTGATCTTCTTGTTTCCTTGTCTCGTTTGCAGGACACGGAGAGCATTAAATGAAGTTCACTCTCCCGTTTTTCTCATCCTTGATATGAGTACAAGACGAATGCACGTGTCCTGAGGGCGAGGTTACACCTGCCTATTGCAGAATATTACGGTATTTCTGAAAGGAAAACAATTCGATAATATGCTGGTACGTAATATCGAATGCCTGTGGTGTTTGTTTCCTTCATGATTAATATTAATATAATGAGATGCACTGACTGAGAAGAGAAGTGACGTTAGCCGATTCGTCTGCTTTGAAGGAATTGTTGTCCATATCAATCCATGTTAAGTCTTACCATGCAAGCCAACCGAGGGAAAGACGCGCATAGAACGCGAATAGAGTCGGCCTCACTCTCCGTCGCGCAAAGTGCATGTGCAGCTGTTTGGAAATAAGGAATAAGGTCTGGGAAATGCATTCTGACAGGAGTAAAGTTGAGAGCACCCGCTTTCTTTACAGTGCTTGCCAATCGCGCAATCTTCTCGGCGGTAAGAAATCAACTGGTAGCGGAGAAGTGAATGAGAATGACGAGAGAGCTGTCAAAGACGTAATGATATTAGAAAACGGCGCAATCTTCTCCGTGACAAGAATCCCATTGGTCGTGAAGTGAATGAAGAATGACGAGAGAGTAATTGCTAAAGAAGTAATGATATTCAGAAAACGGCGCATTCATCCCCGTGACAAAAATCCAGTTGGCCGCGGAGAAGAGGAATGAAGAAAAAGTTGTCAAGACATAACGATCAGTCAGTTTGTTTGTTTTTCTTTGCTTTGCTACTTATGAACAATTACTTTAAGTAGTCTAAAGTAACTTATGCGACAGAATGTTTCTGTTGATAACAAGAATTCTTAAACCTTGGGAGACTTCGAGGTTCCTCCTGAAGAACCGAGATTTCTCAATTTGTCGTGTGATTCAATAGCGGGCCGATGGACGGGGTACCGGGGAAGTATCAAGAATAGTGCGTTCGGAAGTTATCATCCAGTTTTATTATATCACTTTTTCTATAAAAAATACCATTAAGCTATGTGCAGAAGTACACCTCAAGGTGATTCCATCGCGAAAGAAGCTTTACTGTAAAAGGAAATTAAAAAAAAAAAAAAGGCTAGATACCAATACCGTTCGAACGACTTAAATGCGGCAACCTTGTGTCCGTAATACAGTACAAACCCGATTAAAGCCAGGCGCTTTTTCAAAGTCGTACTCCGGAAGGGAGATGATCTTCCCACTCTTTGATACACGATTAGAAAAAAAAAATGCCAAGATAGCCACGGACGGTTTTAACTGTGTTAAATACGTGCTATCAATCACCTCAAAAGGATGTCTTGAGGCGTATCGACATTTTTTTCCAAGCAGTAAATTGTTGTTATCAGAAGCTAAAAAGTCAGCAAAGTCCAGCAAAGCCTGTCTTTTTGTCCAGACAACTCAGTGCAGCGTGTTACGCTCGCACGGAGCGCTTTCATACGGACGGAAGCTCAAACTTGGGACTAGGGGCAACTACTCTAAGCTTTCGGTTCGCTGATCAGTGTGAAGTGCCTTGGCGGCTCAGCTAGAATAGATGTGCTTTATTGGACGCCCACGGCCGCCTCCACTGCTTCCCAATATTGGATATCCATAGGAAGAGGACTATTAACATTAGCACAAAACATCGCACACTGCAAAATCAAGAGATGAATAGAAATACAGTAATCAATGAGACGGAACGACTCGATCTGACAATTCGTCTGTCTGACTGGCTTACCGAACTGTAAAGCGACGGAGATAACCGAATCAATAACCTAACATGACTAACTCAGGGTTCGTACCCTTTTGGGGGGTCAAAAATTCAAGGCGGACTTTCCAAGGATACAATTTTCATTTTTAAAGGACTCAATACAGTGCAAAATCAAACCAATCATGTAATAGCTTTTTACCAGTCTTTTTCACAATTTCCTGTCGTTACTTCTTTACGAGAAACACTTTCGTCGTATTAGCCACTTGAAAGTCTGGGTCGGATGCCGTGAGCAACAAATTTCAAGGACTTTCCTGCACCAAATGCAATTTTCAAGGACTTTCAAAGCCTTGAATTTTTAGTTTTGAAATTCGAGCACTTTCAAAGCGCGTGCAAACCCTGCTAACCTGGGACTGACTGATAAATGACTGGTTGACTGAATGACTAAATGGCTGACTAAGTAACTTGACTGGCTGATTGTCTCAGTGTTCGAGTGACTGATTAACTAGCTGAGTGAATGACCAACTGTGCGAGAGTAATAGACTTAGCCCTCCCCCCATAGTCGTTGTTGTTATGTGACATTAATCACGTGCGCTGTAGTTTCGAAATAAGGCAATGAGCGAGCCAGTTTTTTCGAGTTTGCCGATTAAAAGCTGAGTAAAACACCGCGCAATCGAGTGAGTTTACAGTTTACCGATAGGGTGTTCGGTATACAACTAGTTGACTGATTAATTAACTGACTGGTCAGATGACTGACTGACGGACCGACCGACTGCTCGAGTGACCCGACTGGACGCTGACCGACTGATTTCCTGACTAACTGACTCATCGACCAAACGACCGACCAACTGACTGACTTACTGACTGACTAACCGGTTGACTAAATAACTAACCGGTCAAATGACTTACTGAATTACTAACGCATCGACTAACTGACCAACTGGCGAACGAGCAACTGGTCGGCGAAGTAAATGACCGGACCGACTGACTCGAGTGAATGAATTCCTGACGGACTGACTGACTGACTAATGGTTGAGTCACTTCAAAACTCACAGACTAATTGACCTTGTCACTTACTGGGCACAGTTGTTCAAAGCCCGATTAAGCTAACCGTGGGTTAGAGTGAACTTTGATTCCAGTTTATTTACCAATTCACAAAGATTTTCCCAAGAGATTTTTGCTTGTCACATGTGACTTACACTTTTCTTCCGCTTTAGTCTAAAACCACTTTTTGAGAGTGTTTTCAGAGGGAGAAATTAAAACGTCGGTTACTTTTTAATCGAGGGTTAGCGTTAATCGGCTTTCGAACAACCGGGCCCAGCCTGGCCTTTAAGGGAAAGACAAACTCAAATCATTCGACCAGCAATGACTGACTAGCTGACTGAATGTCTCGGGCATTTAGCGCCAAGCAAAGTGTCAAATAATTTCAACTGACCCCTATACTGTCATTGTATCTGCCAGGTGACCGAGTGTAGGTCACTTTAGCAGTGCTGTGAACAATTCTCCTTGTCTTCCTCGGGCCAGTTTTTTTCCTAAATCGAGAGTCCAGTCTAAAGATGTGCCCTTCAGTACTGAAGATGTAGTTGGAAGCGTCTCGATTCACGTGATTTTCATCATCAAAAAGCTGGAAAGGGAACACAAAAACCTTATTCAACAAAAGCTTTCTTTTTTTTTTCCTTACTATCCTTCCCTGATTTTACAAACAATTTTACATGAATTTGAAACAGTAATCAAACTTGACTGGTTTGATAACCAATCTAGGAGAACATTTCTTTTCCTGGCAGTGTTCAGCTTGCAATAAAACCTTTGCGTGTTCGACAGCTACAATGGATCAAAACAGAAATTAACCTCCCCCCTCCTCCCAACAGAATCCACACGCAAACGTACCAATGCGTGCCATTTTTCGATCACTGAAATCGGGGGGGGGGGGGGGGGG
>BLFK01000862.1:1946028-1961028 GCA_014634185.1 Astreopora myriophthalma | reverse complement strand
TCGGGTCTGAGTGGAGAGAAATGGACCTCTGACTGCTTGATTTGCCAGTTAAACCGCTCGGGCATGGCTTCGTACTTTTTCCAAATAGCATAGTACAGAGCGTGAGTGCAGATAGCTTCCGTGATGTCCCCTTTTAGCACCTTGAGAAACGATCTTATATTCAACAAATGAAAGACCTTCAACTACTGGAAAAACTCAACAATGAACATTAACATTTCTGGAGAAAACCTTGGTTAAGATATGGTGAGATCACTAAGCCTCCTTGGATGAGTGGCGATCATCGGTGCGCTACGTCTTTTACAGTAACATAAACATCTGCTCTCCGCGATAAATGACTGTACGTTGCCATCAGTTTTTCGCGATCTAATCAAAGGGATTTTGTGTCATTGTAAGACAGTTTGTCTCGTTCATTTATCATTTTGTTCACTGGCGAACCGGGAAGTTTTACACCTCCCTTTCTTTGCTCAAGTAAGGTACCATTTAGATAAATTTATGCTACTGTTGTTACCTTTTGTTAACAGTTATTATATAAGAGAACTAAAAACGAAGGAATGTACGCAGCCTCGTTTATTTTTCGTTTTGATGTCATAGTAAAGGTACTTTTCTATCTACTGACTTCGCGAGTAAATCGCGAAAATAAAGTGACTCAGTTCCAACGCATTTAATAAAGTCGCGAAAATAACGTGTCGGGAAATATGACCTGCTCAAAATCGCGAAATTAAAGTGACGCGAAAATAAAGGGTAATAAGGTACATTTTTCCGCGGTTAGCGCCGGCTACGTTTACTTGTTTTGCGTTCTGATTGGCTGGTAAAGCCAAGTCGTGTAACGACTTTTCTTCATAACGTGATTGGTTCTCTCAGAGCTAATCACGTTATGAAGTAAAGTTATGTAATACACGTAATGGTGTATGGGCCATTTTTCTGGATGTAAAATATAATGTCTGCTCTGAGGTTTGTTTTTGAAACTACAAAGTGTCATGTGTTCTGTGAAAATTTGTGTCGTATTCATGAATTTGGTTTTCCAAAATGTTCGGTATGTCAATATTCCGATCTTACTACCAGGCGTTCAGGACATATATCGAAATTCTTCTGTATTAAAGGCCCATTTCCACCCTTGATGCAACGCGGTCGTCTACCATTGTTTTAAAATCGTGCTATTATTGAATAGCCTATTTCGATTGGTCAAATATTTTTATCGCACTGGTCCGAGAAAAATCTGTTTTTCTGGTCCTTGTGTGGTTTACCGTTATCAAGTGAAAACAGTCAAAATTGTATTTTTTCTTTATGGGGTCAAGTGATGCAGACATTGGAGAGTTGCCAGAGCGAAATGTTTACGGTTCGGTTATTGAACAAGAGGAAGATGACAACTCTGAAGTTACCGAGGTTGGTGACAGAATATCCACGTGCATACATTCAGTTTTATTCAATGCTGAAATGCATAACTTTTACTTTTCAATGCAAAACTTACTTCCCCCTCGCCATTTTCGTTTTGTTAGGATACCAGGGATGCAGAAGTAAAATGTACTTGTAAAGGTACTTGTGCTCGAAAGAGTGGCAAAGGATCCTGCATCTGTAGAGCGGCGAGCAAAACGTGTTCGTCAAATTGCCACTGCAATCCGTCGAAATGTAAGCTTACATTATTTTTCGAGATTTAGTTCTTTCGTGAACGGGTTTTCAATCTACTACATTGCTGCTTTTTAGGTAAGTGGAAGTGCAGAAACAGTGGAAGGAAATGAAGCTGTAGATTCAGATGGAGAAATAGAGTTCATTGAAGTCCAGACTTCAGCATCGCAAATTCAGGTTAACAAATGTTTGTGTTACCTGTTCAGAAATAGCCTAAACTGGAACTTTTCACCATTCATGTTATCCAGCCAACTATGAAGTTCTCTTTGAAGAGTAAGCATTGGTTTTTACCAACTACGTGCTGAGTAAACTGCAGTGATGTATTGCCAGCTCGCAAACGGTTCAAAGTTTCTTGAAGTAAAAAGCAGCACTCAGTCGTGCGTTTTTTATCACTGTAATGCGGTAGCAGTTTTGAACGACGACTATTTTAAGTCGAAGCTGATAGAAGAAATCATGAGACACCAATCAATAATTATTGAACCTTTATATAAATACAGTAAAATGCAAGTGTTAGAAAGACTTTAACCATTACATTATTCATTCGAAATCTCATTAGAACTGTTCGAAGGTCTAGGGTTCGACAAACGGGATGGACCTTTGAGTAACTCTTCAGTGCCAGGCACCGTCTTCATTCCAGTTATGGGTGCCATCTGTAGACTGAGTAAGGCTTCCATGTAGAAAACAACGTTCCTTTAGCATCTTGGCCATCATAAATGGAAAGTAGCTGTAGCTTTTCATCTCTTCTACTATCTCTGCGTGGAATTTCTGAGTTCGCTTTGAAAATTTTCTGTGGCCACGCTGCTCACCAGCTGCATTCGTCTGGTTCCCTCTTGAAAGATGCATGTTGTGATCAATTGCAGCTAGCAATATAAGCTAACCCTAAAACCTCCTCACCAGTATCAACTTCCTCAAAAGATATGGATAAATTTCCATCTGGGGGTCCACGATTAGCGCTCGTTCTAAAACAAAAATGGTAAAATTAACATTAAAATGCCTTCTATATACCGTCAAAATGCGTGCGGCAATACATGAACATAACCTTCACTACGATAAATTATCTGTTGGAAAATCTCACCTTCTATGTAACAACAATTCCGCAAACTCGCTGTCAGTGCTTGCTTCAAATCCAAGGGCTTCTTTTCTGTCCCTCGAGAGGTTAAAGACGATTCTCTAAGCCAAATCGGCTTCAAAGAGCCAGGTAACTTTGATCTACCAACAGCACGGCGCAAAGCAGCCGCCATGTTGTTCGACACTACTCGACTTCAAATCGAAATGTTTACAAATATATACAAAATACTACGATTAAAATATGAAAAGATAAACATAGAACGTATTTACAATCGAACCTGAAAGATATGTACAGGATTGCTTTCGACGACGAGAAGATTCTAAAAGGCTTTTGGAGATTTCTCAGATTTTTGTAATTTCGTGCTACACGAAATTCATGCGCGTCGCACAACGCATCAAGGGAGGAAATGGGCCTTTAAAAACTCTCCCTTGAGAATTAGAAGACAAAACTATGACAATCATGACAGAGTTTATAACGCTCCCCCCTCCCCAATTAATTTTCGCGCGATTTTATTGGCTAGTTTACGTCACGCGGTGCAAAATCACAGGACCGTTATCACGCAATAGCCCCCATCTTCGTCGATATTTGTCCATCCAGCTCGAGAGTTTCAACTGTTCAGCCTTATTATTTTACGTGGAAGAAAAGCAAACTGGTTTTATAGAGTCCTAGAAGATGGTCGCAAATGCTGTTCCGGAAAGTACAAAAAAGTCAACAAAAAAACTGCTGTCAACGTCTTTGAAGGTGAAGAAAATTACGAGTACACTTACAGGTTTAGTCCTACGCAAACTTAAACTGAGTCATTTTTCTTTTTATAATAGAGAATTAATACACTGTGTTTACAAACTATAAAATAAACCAATCGTTCTCGTCCAACTTTAGCATGTAGGAAACAGAGAAAAATTCCAGCCGCACTTGAAAACATGGAGCCGGCAGAACTGTCAACCATGTTGAAACGTATGAAAATTAATCGGACAATCTCTCAGCCGCAGACATTATCAGCCGTGATACCAGCCGCCTGAAGGGGTTTACTTACTTAATAGTCTGAATATTGATATATCGAACGTGGGCCGTTGAAAACGGCTCCAAAAAGGCTCCAGATCTGCCCTCGGTCCGCGCAGTTACACTGGGATGCAAATTTTTAGTCTTGTATCCTGTGGTTTAGCCCGTACGAACGGGCAATTTGTTCAAGAGAAAACTCTCATTGCGACGATCCTTCGGGAACGCTTGCTGCCCTGGCAAATTTAAAACAATAAGGTCAAAAGAAAAACAGGTAAAACGTTTTACCTGAACTCCTGCAAATGATGCCGACAGTGCGTCAACCCAAGTGTTTGCTGTTTTACCATTGTCCATGTGGACATTCACGTATAAGGGTGTGGTCCCATTGCCATGGTTACAGTTCAATCGGCTAAGGGAACAAGAAAAATCATCACCTAATGTTATCCCAAATTTTCCATCTTTAATTTAAGTTTCTTCAGCAAACGAAGTCAACGTTAAACGGATGAAATGATATATAAAGTGAAACATGTATTGAAATGCGGGTATGAATCAAGCGAATCAAGTAACGTCAATGTTCTTTTCAATTCTGTACTAATGGAGAAAAGTGCACTAACAAAAAGTTGATTTAGTGGTCGTCATTTGAAGGGGTCTATGCATAAACAAAGTACTTCAGTGACCTTTTTCGCATTTGGGTTATTTTGTCAAATCGGGGGGGGGGGGGGNNNNGGGGGGGGGGGGGGTCGCAGGTTCAAACCCCCGGCCGGACCCATACTCAGGGTCATTGAATAACAGAGAAGAAAGTGCTGCCTTTGTAATAACATCTGCAAATGGTTAGATTTCCAGTCTTCTCGGATAAGGATGATAAACCGTTAAAGATCCCACACACTATTCGAAAAGAGTAGGGCATAGTGTTCCCGGTTTGGTGGTCTCTCAGTCTTTCTGTACTGGGGTAGACTGCTGGCAGTCTGCTTTTCTCTCGTAATTCAGTAGGGGCTATGAGGTGAGACGTTTTGGCTAAAGGAGAATGGGACGAGTCATGGGCCTTCTTTCCCACTCAGCCATACCACCCTTGTCTCGCCTTCTTCTCTACACGGCCAACGCCATACCGCCCTTTCGAGTTCGCGATGACTAAGCGCTCGTCCTAGTAACCCTTAGAGAAAAAAAACGGCTGCCAGCAGACTAGTACTGGGAGCACAAATATGATTCCTTCTGGTTATTTCGCTGCCACTTGAGCCATAAAGAAGTACCCCACAAATTGTCCAAACCCGCTTTCAGTCTTTGTGCGCACTGAATAAAAAAGCGCTGTACAAATACCTCACATAATTGTTATTATCATTATTATTAATAATGGGAGCCATGGGCCTAGTAAATCAGAGTCAAGTAGCAGCCTTAGAGTATGCCGCTTCAACTAATATCTCCGCGCCATTAGCCCAACAAATAGAATCAGAGGTGCATGAGCTATCAGATGAAAATGAAATACACGCTGCGCAATGGGAGATGCGCCAAGTTAAGAATCAGTATCCGAAGGAAAAGCTTGATGAGGTGAAGGGCTTGAGAGCTGTGGACCTTGCCACTCAGAAAGGTGCCTTTAGTTGGCTTACTGTTTTGCCAATTAGAGATATGAATTTTATTTAAACAAGAGTGAGTTTCGAGATGCTGTGAAACTCAGGTATACGACTGGGAAGTTCCTGATACGCCCTCTGTTTGTGTCTGCGGAGACATCTTCAATGTGGATCACGCTATGATATGCAAACGGAGCGGATTTATCATCCAACGCCATAATGAACTGAGAGATTTGGAGGCGGAACTGCTCCGCATGGTGTGTAATGATGTTGAAATCGAACCAGTTTTGCAAGACATCACAGGAGAAGAGTTGAACAGTGGAGCCAACACCGCACCTGATGCGCGGCTGGATATAGTTGCTAAGGGATTCTGGGAGAGGCAGAGGTCGGCCTTTTTTTGATGTGAGAGTTTGCCACCCAAATGCCGACTCCTACAGAGATATGGATCCAGACCAGATATTCAGGCAGCACGAAACAGAGAAGAAGCGCCAGTACGTTAGCCGAGTGTTAGAAGTGGAACAAGCTACATTCACGCCATTAGTTTTCAGCACGACAGATGGAATGGCGATGGAATGTAAACGATACCATAGAGGACTTGTTGAGCTAGTTGCTACAAAGAAGGGTGAAAGCTATGCGACTACCATGTCATGGATCAGGGCAAGAGTGTCCTTTGCACTCCTGAGATCAGCATTACTTTGTTTAAGAGGTTCGCGAGCTTCTAGGAAAGTCCATTTAGAATTGTCGGACATTGACTTAGATATTGAAAAAGGACATGCAAATATTCATTAAGGCATTGAGAACGCTATTTCTGGGGAACTCTAACCAAAGCCAGTAATATTACTTCTTCTCATGTCCTTTCTTCTCATGTCCTATTATTATTACTATAAAATTTTACGTTCAATTTTTTACACGCAGAACTGATTATATTTTCTATGGACTATTGTCCAATGTTTTAACTAGACCTTTTCTATCACCTCGTTTTTTTAGTTCTGTAGCCTTTTCAAATTTATACAATTGATTGTGACTAAACGTAGGGTAAGTAGTTTCTTTGAGTGTTAAATAAAGATTGTTTGATTACATGTATATCTGATTTGAGACCTAGAGGGACTGACAAAATAACCAAAATACAAAAAAAAAGTCGCTTACTTTGTTTCTGCATACAGCCCTTCATTTCTGAATTAGGTCCATTACCTTACCCTCTTCGTAAATATTTGTTTAATGCTCTATAAATATCATTAAATTTCTTCAAATCATCTGGCTCACCAAACATAATGTAACCCTGCAAAAAGAAAGTTTTTTTTGTTGTCAAAAATGTCAAAAATGCTACTGTAAGGTCGAGTTTGTTTGCACTAAGCAGAATCATAGACAGAACTGCATGCATACACAAGTAGAGTCACGTCAGCGACATAAGAAGTAGCATTCGTTCTTCTCACGCTTGTGCTTCTGCACATGTCGGCTTACATCGAAGTGAGAAGAGACACGACACAAGCGTAAGCATAAGCGTTGAGTCTGATTCCCTCGAGGTCCCACATTCAGGGCAGCTGGTCTCTCAATTGCGTCTGACTCAACAAATGGTTCTCTGTGCGTGTGTATGCCCTTCTGCTTAATATGTTGTTCGCATTCTCACTTGCTTATGTTTATGTTTATACTTATATTTCCAAGTGAAATCTTGCCTTAATGGTTCGCCCACCCACAGTCCACAACCTATGTTAAATTCAGGACTGGAGGGCACTCTGTTGGGGGACCACGAATGGTGCAGTGGTGACAACCAGGGGTTTCAATAGAAGCCGGTTACCGGCGGTTTACCGACGCCTGCTTTGCCTCTCACCGCCGGCTAGTTTTTCTTGATTTTCACTACAAATCCCATCATAAACTTGTCAAACTGCCGCCTTCAATGAGCTATCATGGACGGCTATTTCAAAAGTTACTGAAACCCCTGGAGAACACTCGTGAACTTTCCACCAATGTGGGTTGGAATCCCAGACTTGACGTCACATGAAGTTTCTCTTTGATGGTTCTGTGCTCTGCTCTGAGAGGTTTTTCTCCAGGTAATCTGGGGCGCTTACCATTTACAGGAACCATCTGGGTGGAGATTTTAGGTGTAACTATTAAAATGACACAGCTTGTCCTAATAAAAGGTGGATAACGAACACAATTTATAGGTATAGGTATCAACATGAAAGCCCAAAAAGAACAGAAATCAGACACTGGTTATGTCGATGCATCATAATTTCTGAAAAGTTCGAAATGGAATGGTGCGTACCATTTGACGTTCCAACCGGAACTTCCGGATTTTCCGTGTAAATGGTAAGTACCCCGCCCTGGTTTCTCCCTCTCACCACCATCCGACATAAAGTGCATTTGTAAAGTGCATTAGATCATAATTCAATTTGCACTCTGGAAATATTTAATATTTTTTGTCGCCATCCTCCTTCTCCTCCTCTTAGTTGTCATTATCACGATCAGTCTCGTTCCCAGAGCCCACTTTTCTTTTGGTCAGCACTAAGAACACGTACTCTGGCCACAGCCAATTGATGCGCAGTCGCAGCAACGGTCCATTTTTGTAACCGTCTAATGTTTCAAACTTCTGAGTCTGCGTAGATGAGCCGTAAGTCCGTAATTTGCGGACTTCCTGCTTTGGCTGCACCCTGAGCTCTCGATCCATGGCCCTGGCCAAAAGGTTCGCAGAGCACTAGGAACGTAAATGCATCATAATCATCATGATTACCTTTATTGTGATCACGATCATCATAATTGTTATTGTCAGTGTTGTTATTTCTTAATTATTATTGTTTAAATTGCTTTTCACCTTCAGAAGGTACTCATAAAAAGAGTCCAAGCCAGCTCCCAATCCACTCATCTTCCCAGTCCATTCTCCAGTCTCCACATTTATTATATTACCTAGAACCAAAAGAATGTTCTTATGAAAGTCCTCTACAAATTTCAGATATGTCCAGAAATGCAAGTAATTAGACGCACGCCGATTTTGATAAGCGTCACAAAGTGTCCCCTTGCTCTTCTTCTCAACTTCAACATCACTTGTGTCCAGAAATACAGGCAATAAACGTCACAAAGTGTCCCCCAAACTGTGCTTTTCTTGAATTAAACATAAACAGTTGTATTTACCCTAACCTAAAAATAACCCTAACGCAAACCCTAACCCTATTGTTAGAAATATGCACTAGACGTTTAGACTTAACGGGACACTTGGTGATGGATATCAAAATTGTGCGTGCATCTAATCACTTGCATTTCTGGACATAAGTGACAAATTTGTAGTTTTCCCACATCTGTTCTCAGCAGGGTAGCATCCAACCTACATGCCAGTGTGGCTAACTTACGTGAGCTAACTGAACAAGCTCAAGTCTTGCATCATTTAGCAGCTGTGCACGATTGAATCCCCTGAATGACACACACCACGATAACTCATGATGGGTGAATGATGTGCACTTCTTTAAGTCATTAATAACTTATAAGCTCAAAAAAAGCGAAATCACCACCGTGAAAAAAGTTTGGATATGTGATCTAAATTAGTATAAAATTTTGGCAACTTTAAAGTCAAAATTCTCTTAAAATACTGATTCCTTTGAGAGGCAATACAAAACATTCACAAGAGTGTTTCATCAGATATCCAAACACCTCGAATTCGGTTAAAAACTTGGCCTTCGGCCTCATTTTTTAACGCACTTCTCGGTGTTTGGAACTAATTACGAACGCTTATTCATGCTTCATGCTTTCTTGATCGAACCAAATGTCTAAATTGGAGTAATTTACTCACCAAGAAGTCCAGTTTCCATGGATCTATGTCTCCAAAGAGAAGTAACAGCTTTCCTAGCTAAATTTTCAAATGTAGGATCTCCTAATAACCTGCTTAAGATTCCAAACTCTAACAACATTGTACCAGCACCAGCTGTGCAAGTTTCTTTGTAAAACATTGATGGAAGACCATTCCATAAATTAACCTGGAATGATAAAAGCAACAGAAATATAATTCACCAGAAGAACGATTTCATAAATGGCCACTAATATATTGTTGAAGAGTATTAAGTACAAAACAAAAACACCCCCCCCCCCCCAAAAAAAAAAAAACGTGACTTTTGCACGGTTTTTAGGTCACATTTTGCAAAATCACGGCCAGTTTCCACCGAATCAACTGCACTTGGGTAAACCTCCCCATGCTATATGCCGAAAATTAGGGTAATGTGATGAAAAGAAGCCAATAGAAAATTTTTACCTGTATTTTCAGATTTTCTTGCTCTACAGGTGGGCAAAAAGTGAGAACCTGATACAAGGTTCTCGTCTAAAGGAAAAACACAACCACAGAACTACACTGTAACTGGGCCATCAGCCTCAAATCTACCCTTGAGATTAAAACTGTAATGTATTATTACATCAACCATGCCTTTGACAGCATGTAATTTTTGAGTGGTGCAAATGTTACACTGACGATACATGCAGTCGTCTATAATTAATCTATTTTCGTTTCTAAATTCACCAGTTGGGTGTATGTATTTAATATCACTGACAGTGGCCAATCATTGGTATATCCCTTAATAAAGAAATTGCAGCCATGTCAGTGTCCCAAACTAAGGGCCTGTTTACATGGAGGGAGAGTGCCCCGGCTAACCAAGTTACCCGGTTAGGAGTGCTAAAACACATAGCACGCTTTTACATGCAACCCACCGAAGGAGGGAGAGTCAGTGGGCTATCTTTTGAGTGGTCACTAAACACAACAAACAAGATGGCGGGCAAAAGAAATGTTTTGGCTGCAAGTTTAATTTTTTTTAATCACTCGTTCCGCTAGCCGTGTCCAAGGCTAGTGTCCAAGGCTACTATCTTGCACTCTACTAATTTACCTCTTGTTTCAGCTTCTTTCACGGGCCTGTCCTCTGCCTGTGATTCACCTATTGCATTGATCTCTTCAGATTCACTGTTACTCTGTTCAGCAGATATCATTGGTAAGTGATAACAACAAAACCATTCCCCAGGATGATAATTTTGCACCTCCATTTTTTTTGTGGTCCTCTCATCTCAGCTAGCCAGGTAATCTAACACAAACCGTTTACATGGCAAAAAGAAAGCCTGCCTAGAAGGGTGCCTTGGGCAAGTAGACAGGATGCCCCAGGAAGGCGGGTTATCCTGTCTAGCATGTAAACGCTGTAATGATCCTCAAAGCTTGAGAGACCAGGTAAACTCAACAAACAACTTTAATAAGAGGACCGTCGGAACACACCTTACAAAACACAGAACATACCCGAAGCGTCACTTTCCAGAGCCCGCAATACAACAGGTCTGTGATGCAACATTAATCAACTACGTACTTCATTAACATTGTCACACGCTTTGCGGAAGGCACACGATGTTCTGTTCTGACCTGGAATGTCAGCCGAAGTCAAGGACTCGATATTGAAATTATTTTGAGTTAAACCAGCTGCCTGATACCCAAGCAAATACCGTCATTAAGTCCCTCAAGAACCAGTTTGCTCGCCACTGCATACCAGATACACTTTATAGTGACAACGGGCTGCATCTTGCATTGAGAGAATTCAAGGAATTTGCAGCAGCCTGCCAATTTGATAACCAGACATTGTCCCTTCATTTCCCCCAGTCCAATGGGAAGATAGAAAATGCTGTGAAGTCAGCCAAGAGATTACTCACCAAGGCAAAGGCAATTGGTCAAGACCCATATCTTGCTATTCTTGATTAGCAAAACATGCCTTCAACCAGTATTGGAGCATCACCAGTTCAGAGGTTGTTTGGAAGACACACAGACACTCTTACTGACAGCCGGAAAATTGCTCCAGCCCAAGTTGTGGAAGGAACTCAAGGAAAATTGAAAGAAAGAAAGAAAGGCAAATCAAGAATGCTACTACGACAAAGGGACGAGAGAGTTACCTGAGCTACAACCTGGTGACACAGTACACATGAAGCCCCTACCATCTGACAGGGAGAAACTTTGGAAGAAAGCAAGTGTAGTCAAACAAGTTGCCCCTCAATCATATGAGGTGGACCAGCAAGGAAGTGTATACAGGAGGAACAAAAGACACCTGGTGAAGACTTAAGAATCGCCACCACAGAAAGCTGAACCAGAAATATCTTTACCTCCTAAAGAGATCCAGTTGCAGTCTCAGAAAAAGCACTTTTAACTCTCTTCCTGTTAAACAAGGGGGAGCCTCTTTAACCACTTCTGCTGAGATGACACTAACATCCGTTGCGCTGCGCACGAGAAGCAGCAGGGCTGTTCGTCCCCAACTAAAGTTCCAGGACTGTGTTTAGGTTTATGAACACCGAGAACCACTGAATAGAGAAACATTGCTTTTGTTCCCAGTATATTCTGGATTTAGCTTCAAACTTAAAACAGGGAGGAGCATGTGACAATGTTAATGAAGTACCTAGTTGATTATTGTTGTACCACGGACCTGTTGTATTGCGTGCTCTCGCAAGTGATGCTTCAGGTACACTCTTTTTTATTAAAGTTGTTTGTTGAGTTTACCTAGTCTCTCAAGCTTCAAGAGGATCATTACAAATGCTTCAATGTGTTTTCTAAAGAAAGTTTGTATGAAAAGTTGGCTCTCCCAGGGTAGCTTGGTTAGCCGGGGCACCATAATGTAAATAGGCCCTAAAGCCTGTTTACGTTAGGGTGCCTATTTATTTATGGTGGCGATGTTCTTCCTTTTCTACAGAGAGCACACGATCATGCCCATATATGGGCTGGGCAAGGCAAATATGGCAAACACTACACTGCAGTTCAAATATACATCATAACATGTATTCTCTAATTTCTATGATTTTAGTTAAAGAGCATGACTGCTTTTCTAGTGGATGTCATCTATTAGTTCCTTCTGCACCCCAGCAATTAGGTTGTCTTCTAAGTTTATTTCGATTACCCCATACAGGGCTCAAACTTAACGACCAACTGGTCACATATGCGACTAGAGTTTTGGCTGTGCGCCTAAAAAATCATGTGTGGTCACACCGCCACGCCTTAAAAGCCAAAATACAGTACGAGTCACTTCTCTAGTGCTTACTCACCTGACCATTGATAAATATAAATTTAACATAGATATAACACAACCAAGCACCAAATACTAAAGTTGTGAAATATCCTGATTCTTTTAATTGTTTTCGTTGTGTTCAATACTGCCAGAATAGCCTCATATTGCAACACGAAGCCTGAGTCGCTCTTTTTGGAGTGTTAATTAAGTATTCTTTTGGAGTAGGTGCTCCAAGTATGTGAAGCTGTGCGCCTAAAATTTTTAATTAAAATTTTGGCAGTGCACCTAAAAATTTACACCTGGTCGCACAAGTGCTCCCAAAGCCAAAAATAAACTTTGAGCCCTGCCATAACTTGACCAATAGGCACTTACCCTAGGATAGGGAATTTGTGTTTTAGATAACTCAAAGGCTGCCAGAAGCCTATTTGCCACATCATGGGCAAGAAGCAGCAGCTCATCATCGTAGTTAGAGGGCACCATGTCACCAAAAGGTTGCAGTGGATCCTTGATAATCAGATGTGCTGAAAGCAAGGATCCCAGAACTCTGAAAGTAAGCAATAACAGTTGTTAGAAGAAAATTTCAACATAAAACAGCATCGAGAAAGTTTTTGGAAACATGGACTGTTTCCTGTGCACTATGCTCTCACCTTATCGTAGCTTCAAAAACTTGAACTGTATTATTTTTTTGGAAGGTTACAGAGTCTATAACAAGCTGAACAGCTCGTTTGAACTCGCTGCTATTGCCCATGATCTAAAACATATAGAAACATGTAAATTAAACTATAGTCAGGAATACCAGTACTAGCTCCATGCACTAATTCCTCTGTAAAAATAGACTCCTTAACCACCATTTGTTCTTCAGAGTTCCTGTATATCAATCTATTTGAATAACAGACATCCCTCACCTGTACTTAAGGCTTTGAACAGTCTCTGGTGTAGAAATCCACCGAAAGGGTGCACTTTTTGGGACTATTCTATCTATTCCTATTCTGGTTTAGGATTAACGAAATAACAGGAATAACTAAGGTTTTCCAAAAGAACATGTATTCTGAAAATAGAATGGTTCTTGCAGAGGTGACCTGAGAACCAACGCTCAGAATTAAGTCTGGACATGACTGAGAATGACGTTTCTGCACTGCACACGATTTTTGTGCCAAAATAATCCTCCCCAAAAGACATATTCTGTGTATTGCCAGTAAAAGGTAGTCTGTTTATCCCATTCATTCTGCTATTGAGAGCATCTACTGAATGGAATAGTATTCCATTCATTCCGTATTAGTATTCCATTCATTCCGAAAACGGAATAAGTCCTCAAATAAGGCGTAAACTGACCAATCCGTCTGTTCCTATTCAGAAGTAGTGCCCGCAAAATGCACCCAAAATCACCCAATTAAGTGCCCACGAGTTGGCTCAGTTGGTCGAGCTCCGAACTATTCCATTCATTCTGAAGATGGAATAAGTCCGGAATTCTGTCGTAATTGATGATGGCTGCAGCAATTGCATGCTTTTGTAATAATTAACTTTGAGACTATGTCCTTAAGTATAATTTTATTTGTAAATAGGTTCTAGATTTCTTTTCAGCTTTCTTAGCTTTTACTATTTTTAGCATTACTATCTTACGTTATTTTATTTTTGTGTCACCAATTAGTGATATGCGTTAGAGATCTCGACAGATTTGATTAATAAAGTCCACTACTACTACTACTACTACCACCAAGCAAAAGGCCTTGGGTACAAATCCCCAACAAGGCCAACACTCTAGGTCTCTATCAAGGATCGAGTTAATGCAAAAATCATGCATTTTTATGCCAATAAAATCCAAAAAATGCATCTTCAAAATTTTAATGCATCCCAGGATGCAAGACATTGACTTGAAGAAGTCAGTCCACTTGCTTTGAATTGTCAGTAAATTTGGCTGTCTGAGCAACAAGCAAATTAACATGGTGTCCACCATATTGCATTCAGCTACGTGAAGGAGACTGGAGATGATTACACATCTGGGAAAGTTCAACGAGCTCCCGCCATTTTAATGCTCGTTCATCAATACATGGTCAAAAGAACGGACAGGTTCTGCACTAGACACCAATACACTACACATAATAATTAATTTTATCCCGGCTTAAACTTGATTGTTACAAATTTACTGAACCTATCAGTCCTGGCGGGGAGAAGACGATGCTGACTACCAGATCTAAGCGAGTAATGGGCAGGTATATCTATTGGTCTGCTGTTTATCAGGGGGTTCAAGGGATGATCCAGCACAATGTTCGCAATGAAGCCGATACACAATAAGTCGCATCTCGTGGCAAGAGTAGAAAAGCTTGTACTAGCAAGTGCTACCTCATAACGAACACCAGGCCAGATTATAGACAACGTCCTGTGCTGGACATTTTCCAGGGCTGCAGACAGATACCGTGGAAGCCCCACATACACCACAGCCGCATATTCAATAACAGATCTTATCAGACTACAATAGATGGTAATTATATCCAAGGGCGAGGCACCACATCTTTTAAGCTGTCTAAGAGCATATAGTTTCCTGTTGGCCTTCTTCACGACATAGTCACAGTGTGCAACCCAGGTGAGATCCTCAGACACAAAAACACCAAGCAATTTAAAAGATGATACTTGCTCGATCTGGGATCCACCCGCTGCGAAGGGATGCGGCACGCAACTGTTGTGTTGAAGAAAGCCACCAGTGATGGTCTTGCATTTGGGCGGGTTAAGCTTCATGTTGTTATTTATGGTGAAAGAA
>BLFK01000862.1:1933528-1941028 GCA_014634185.1 Astreopora myriophthalma | reverse complement strand
TGCCACAATGTCCTGCACGCATCAAACACTCTATATGCTTTATGGAAGAGATGCACAAGCCTCTTGCTTGCATATTATTGTCATATTATTATAGGGTTCTTTGAATGAATAGATGGATCTAATTATTTCATACTATCTAGGAAAATCATACTTGTGGACAGTCTTGTTGATGTACAGAAATCAAGTCCAAATTCAAGTTTCAAGTTTCTAGCTTCTTATTTTACTATTACAATGGTAAACGCTACACTAGCAAACCTTCCTTGAGCCTCTTTAGTAGAATTTCAATAAATTAATAAACAAGAGGTTGAAAATCATGATACTTACTTCAATTCTAATCAAATGAATTTGAAATCATTTTTTTTTTAATTATTTGTTAACTAAAGTGGACAGGTGTATTATAATTATAAACAACATTAGGTAAAATAACCACTGAATTATGAATATTAAGGATCATTACATTATTAGGTAGAACAATTCAGTTAATATAATACGGTATATGGTTACCGTACCTGTAAACTGAAATTTACCGATTCAGTGGTAATTTAATTCTTGAAACATGACTTGCTGCTGTGCAATAATAAATTAATGTGGAAATTAAAAAAAATATACTTTACAGTCCATAGATTTCAATACCAGGTTTCCTTCAAATTTTGTTGTCTATTTATTTAGTATGGTCACATTTTTAAATAAAACTGCATCTGCACCAGCAAGCTAATATGTTGGCAAGTTCTTCACTTACAATTTTTCATGTCATTGAAATGTGAATGCTACATTATAACGCAAATACAATAAACAAAGAATCTTAACCCCGGGAGATGTAAATTGAGTGGAGCCAATGTGCTCTAATTAGCCAAGACATTTATGGGAAATTTGAAACACTAATGTAAAGGGCACTTGTCAAGGAAAACTTGCAAGTGTAAATTATGCAGTGAAAAGCAGGAAATATTCCCAGTGGACTCTCAATCTGTTCCACCACAACTTAAGGCAGTCTTTGGTTAATCCATGATACTATATCATTCATGACAAGTGCACGATCTTCTTTCGGTTCACTCAAAAGTTTGTGATAAAAACCAGGATAGATCTGAAAAGCAAAAAAAAAAAAAAACAAGAACAAAAAACAAAAATCAATAAAATCAAAAAAATAAATAACAGATAACTTTAAATTTGCACTTTTATCTAGATGGTGGAGGCCCAATAAAACATTATTGCATTGCACAGGAACCAACAAGTTATTCCGACAAATTAATTATATTGCATCCATCCTTGGAGTGTGACAAATTCATTACACAGTTTTACATTTCAAATGTTGACATTTGAAAAGTAAAACCACGCACTGATTTGTCATGCTTCGAGGGTGGATACAAAAGGCGTAACTTTTTCTCCTGCTGTTTTCATCCTGTTGCCCTTGGTTTTTGCCTACAAGTTGTGGCAGTAAATTCCACATTCAGCTATGCACTATTTACTGCTCCAACTTAATTGCAATTCTAGGTTTATGCACACAGGTCTTTAAAAGTAGTGACTTGTTTTTCATAATTTATTTTTGGCAATTTTGTTAAATATATATATATATATATATTTAACAAATAAAGAAGCCTAAGCCGTGTATTACACTGTGATAAAACACGATGGGCATTTGAGAACACTGGAGAAATGTAGACAACACTCGCCTGCGGCTCGTGTTGTCTACATTTCCCTCGTGTTCTCAAATGCCCATCGTGTTTTATCACAGTGTAATACACGGCTTAGGCTTCTTTATTTGCTTTATGATACAGAGGTAATGTGGCGAAAAACAATAAAACACGCTTTTTCTATGTTTTATACTCTGATAAAACATGGGTTTTTGACCAATCAGAGCGCGCATAGGATCTTATCTATATTATAAATATATATATAAAGTCACGTATTCCCCCCCCCCGATTTTGTGCTGCTGCCTTCATTTTTGGCCTACAGTTTGCGACAGTTTACAGCAGAACCTCAAAGCTCTGTTTATTTCTGTGAATTCAGCCAAAATTTTACAAAGTAACCCAAATACAGAAAGAAAAAAGATCACTATGCTGAAATGCAGAATTGTGTTTCAGGTTTAATAATATACATACAGATATTTCTGCATTTTCATTGGCTGAGAGCAGGTCAATTTATCCCAAACACAGTAGTGCAGAAATGCCAAATTAGTGCAGATAGTTGAAATTCATTCTTATTGAGTAGGTTCTCTGAGCTAAAAACAGCTCTTAAAACAAAAACACCATTAAAAGCACTGCTTTTTGGTTCTCCATTTAGAAAATGTGGTGCTTGGAAAAGGAAAATGCCGATGAAACGGAAAATTATGAGCCGGAAGAGCTGAACAGTTTGCAAAACCAACAGCGAAGGGTACGAGCCAGAGCTTGAGTGGATGATTATATTATGTGAAGGTATCTCGAAATATTTGTATGCATATTATTAATAAGTAGTCACACGATTTTTCTATTGCAACTTGGAATAAATAAGCACTCGTAAATTTTTTCAAAGACCACAAATTTTACTCGCCCTTTTCACAAATGAAAAACAAAGAAATTACTAATCAATCTAGGTTAATATTAATAACATTCAGGGTTTTCCTTTTCAAATGAAGCAGAAGGTAAGAGGTCAATGGCCTTTTGCAGGCAGAGACAATCTGGGCGCAGAGTGCCTGTTTGAGTGCGAAAGGCACAAATTACTTCTAAGGGGTCTGGGTGCATGCCTTGTTTAGTTGCCAGTGACTGAGCTCTTCACAGGCAGCAAAAGTCACTGGTCACTGGCTGAAAAGGAAAACTGTAAGTGTTGACCGACATGGATCCATGGTACCTTAATAGTTTTATCTTTACTAGCAGCCTTCTCCAACATTTTGGATCCTTCAACCATAGCAAGCTGATCAGCATCACCATGTAAAACCATGAATGGCCACTCAATCTGGGGAATATTTTCTTTGATTTTTTCCATTGCATCATGAATCGCCATTGCCCAGCGTGCTTTCAAGCCTCCTTTCCAACCCATTGGGTCCAAGCTGAGGGTGGCGACCTTCAAACAGATGATTCTTTAAGCTTGTATGTTAACATGGGAACCATATTGATCCATGAATTGTTTTTACAACTAGTTCTCTACAGTCAATGTTCTTGGGGCTAGTGTATATCTCACAATATGGGGAATGACAACGATAGGCCTTATTTGCATTCTCATGGTTGGTTTGGAACAAGCATGAAAGTGAGGCTCTTGTGGCCAGGGAAATGATTTGTATATGATAAATTATTAAATTATTATTATCTAAAATAATAATAATGATAATGATTTTAATAATTAGTTAAATTAATTATTAAATTAGGGCAACGGATGAAAAGAGCCAAAACATTTTCCCTCCCCCAACCCACAGTTAGGTCTTCATCTGGTACCACTTTTTTCATTGTACCACTTGAGATAGGTCATTCCACAACTTTAGCTCCCTGCAAATGGACGCAACATTGTTGGCCAACAACTCCTAGCATTGTTGCGTGTTCATGTTAGATGTGTCCGTTTGCACACCCTGTTGCATGTTGTTGCGTGTTGCTGGGAGTTGTTGCACAAGGTTTGAAACTGGTCAAACTTTTAGCTCTGTGCACACAGATGTCACATCATTGGCAAATAACTCCCATACAATGTTGGGAGTTGTTGCATCCGTTTGCACAGAGCCTTAGTCTCTGTTTATTGTGCAAAATTTGCCATAATTTTCTCACAATGACCACATGCACTTGATAAGTCACTTACTGTAATATACCTGTCATGATCCCGACATTTCATATCAACAATTACCCCTGTCAATCAACTTTACCGGCTATGACGTCACTAGACATGCTGTATTAAGTTGTGTTGCAACTAATCAATACAACACTTTTTTATACACTCAACCCTGTTCGTGTAGTCTTGGGATCATTACACTTACCAGTTGGGATTTTTTTTCTGAGAGCCCTTTCATTACAGTTTTGTTGATAGCAATCAGCCATGACCATCAAACTAATGGTGTTCTACTTCACTTTTAATTCCTCAGAGCCTTAAAGGCATGTTTATTGTTTGAGGTTGAATTTTAATAAATCAAAATTTGTCTATTACAGTATGTCCACTGATCTATCTGTCTTTCAAATTATTGATTTGATCTTTTTTACTTTGGCCTCCATTTTTGTTAGCCTTCACAATTATTAAGAAAGCCATTACTCTTTTTATAATTTTATTTTCTTCATTGTAATTTCTTTTTGTCAGGAAAGGGGTAATAAAGTTGTTGATGTTGTTGTTGTTGTTCTACACAACACATCTGTTTGGGTATCTATTGTCTATTGGTCACTCACATTTTATTCAATTTATTAACATAATTATTTGTCTATTGGGTATATCCAAAGAATTTTTAACAATATTATTTTCTTCACAAGCAAATGAAAGGAAAGTCCACAAATTACAGTATAACAAACAGGTCAAGCTAAAAATCCTTACAACATAATTATCAATTAAACAATCTGAAGTGCTCACAAACAATCCAATGGCATACAATTTTTCATTTCATATATCAAACACAGAAAAGAGAGTTTCAACAGATATCCAAACACTAAGAAGCCAGTAGAAAAATGAGCTTGAAGGCCAAGGTGTTTTTTAACTAAATTCAAGGCCTTTGGATATATCTAATGAAAACACTCTTTTGAGTGTTTGATATTGCTTCTCAAAGGTACACTGTACAGGTATCAGTTAATTACACTTGCCGTAGGCAGCTAGAGTTATGTTTTTGTGTTTGAATCTCTTTTGTTGTTTTTTTTGCATCATGATTTTCCAATCATTTAGCGATTACTATTGATGGCAGTTTCAGCGGTCTTTTTAAAGGAACTTCTAGGGGAGTGTACACACTGGGATTCGAACCCGCACTCTCTTGCATCAGAGGCGGTAATGATCTCCACAAGGCTATCAAGCCAACACCGCATGCGGTGGGGAAAAACATCTATTGAACATCTTCTTTACGTGACCGGAAACCATTACTGTCTTCTCCATATCCAGTTGTATTATGCGACCAGTCAGCCATCTTTAGCCAGCTACTTTCTTTTCATCGTACAATTATACTGCTGGTGAAATGTCATCAAAATGCCATAGCAAAAACTTGTCAAGCATCCATTTCCCAATTTTGAGTCAAATCAATGCATATTGTAACATTTTTAGGTGTGTACAACGAAGTCAATTCGACAATCTGAGTTTTGTTGATGTTATCGCTATCATTGTGGAATGCTTCTGATCACTGAACAGTTTCCAGGGCCGCCTACTATTTCATATCGGCCTTAATTCTACCATAAAATTAACCATGCATAATACCCTTTTTTAACTTGGCTAAAAGAGAGGCTAGAGTATGGGCTACCTGTAGCCTCTTGTTTCAAGAGAAATTAGAGGTTAAAGTTGTCGAAATTGTATGCTAATTAAGATCAAATAATTATCAAAACTTCCTTAAGAAAAGGATTATTTTCTTTTGTTTTGGGCTTATAAATTATTAATGAGTTTATGAAGTTACTATCCATCTCAGACATCCATGGACAATAGCTTTTTTTTTAGCCGCTTCACAGCCTAGCTGTTTCAGTCTGTGGTTAAAAAATTCAGGTCATGAATGTGATAACATTTTTGCGGTTTTGCAGTTTGCAAAACACTCAGACCACGCAATGCCATTTTAGTTGTTCCCGCCAGTGGTCTTTAAAGAGAAAACCAAGAGTTGAAGAGATATTGAAAACAAAGAGAGGTCAAAGTTATATCCCAGGAGAAGCCTTTTCTGAGGACATTACAGGGTCGTAACGAGGTATATGGGATCAGGGATCAAAGGCCGAAAAAAGGGTGGGATCCGGGATCACAGCCGCGGGATCTGGGATCACACCCACGAGATCGGGATCAGCGGTGTTTTTCATTGGATCAAGGATCAGGCGTTCTGGATCAACAAAATTTTGCGGGATCAGGGATCAAAATTCTCATCACTTTTGGAACCAGGGATCAAAAATTTGGCCGTAAAATTGCGGGATCAGTGGTGAAAAAATATACCTCGTTACGACCCTGACATTAGAAGGGGCATTAGACACACCATTGCGCAAAACAGTGGAGCTAGACCATATATCTGGTTTTTATGGAGCCAGTCCATTTTTAGCGGCCGTGGGAACAACAAAAATGGCATCATGTGATCAGTATTTTGCAAACCGCAGAGCCACAAAAATGTTATTACGTGACCAGAAGTTTTTGACCGCAGACTGAAACCAACAGTCTGTGAAGTGGGCTGAAAAAAAGCCCTTGTCCACGGACGTCGGAGACGGATAGTACAGTACAAACCAGATCTAACCTCTTCAGGATCCCTACTAAGAGCGGAACAATCCTCAGATCCAACAACTTGCATTGATGGTGCTATACATGCAACTATTCTTCCTAAAAAGATCTGAAAGAAAACTAATACTCGTCACATACTGTATTAAAGTGCACTAACCGTCTTAGACTACTTGTAACTCCTTGTTCATAGAATTAAGCTTGTACAGATCCCCTGGCAAGTTCTACCTTCCCTCTATATCTGTAAAGATCTGCCTTGGTATGCCAGTAACAGAGCTCGAAATTGCGAACGATACAGGTGCCAATGTGCCTAACATTTCCTCACTGGTGACTAAAAATGCTGGTCTAGTCACCACCTAGGCGACCAGATTTAAAAACTAAACAGGTCAAGTCCGAAAGTATGTTACCTTTTCTAGGCTTAGTTTTGTAAAGAGCAAAGTACCTTACATAAACAAAGTCTGTCTGTTTTGTCTTTTGACATTACCCTTTCTCCTTCTTATCGCAGGCGCAGAATTTTAAGTACCCATAGGTACTTCGTATATCACACATTACAGTAAATCCAGTTCAAATTGGCAACTAAACATTTACTTTCGTCAGTTGATTTCTAAAACCACACTTCATAATCATTTCTTTCTTTTAAACATTTACTGCTGGCAACTATTTTTCCCCACTTAGGTGCCAAAAAGGTGACTAAACACCTTTTTTTTTTAATTTTGAGCCCTGCCAGTAACCCCATTCCTTGGACTTCATGGGCACATGAAGCCCTAAATCAACCTCATCCATCCATCATCCTCATCTTCCCACTTGTTCTCTCTTAAGGGCGAGGAGATGAAAGATCCTCCACCTGGTACTGGTTGACCCTGAAAATCTTATCAGCCTTTTCAAGTACCATGATGTGGTGTTCAACCTTTGTAGTATACTTGTCTAAGACTAGTCAAAATTGGGTTTGGGCTATTAAAATATGCTTGCCTGGCTTAATTGTTCAAATCTCACCATTTCATAGTTTAAGATAACTGAAAAAGGCGGAAAGGTGAAATGACAAGTATGATGATGCCTTAGCTCAAGGACAAGTTTATGAGAAAGTTAACATTGAGTACTGCATCAGAAATTCATGAAGGACTGCATCCAAGGAAGTGAATCCTGATAGCAGTCTTATGACCTACCATAAAACGTGTTGCGGTCTCTGGG
>BLFK01000862.1:1917228-1928271 GCA_014634185.1 Astreopora myriophthalma | reverse complement strand
GACGCTCAGTTTGAGGTCGGGAGCCACTCACAGGCCAATGCCCGTTAAAACGGATAGATTCAAAAACTTCGTCACAGTAAAGTATGCTTAATGCGTGTATGTGTGTAAATGTAAATGTGTATTAAGATATTTTCATGTGCTTGATTACGCCAATAATTCAATGTATATGCTTATAGATTGCAAGTGGCGGTAATAAACAATTTATTTATTTATTTATTTAACAAAATGTACATGCTAAAGAGGTCTATTGGTCATGTCAGATAATGCAAAGAAAGTTTACACACCCAAGTATAGGGACAACTACCAGTATATAAATTACCGTGATCATGTGAAATGACAAGGAAGCCCTGCTTGGCTAAAACATGAGCAATTTCTTCATATCTTGAACAGTGTTCTCCAACACCATGGCTCACAAATATCAGTGCTCTATAACAGAAGAGTATTTACCATAAAATTAATGTGCAACATCTGCTTGTGTGGGATGGGATACTGTAGGAGGCTGTGGTAATGAAGCCAGATAGAAGTTTGACAGTAGGAGACAGGAGAATAAGGGAAAATTGAAAATGCAAAAGCTGAGGCAATTGAAAAACGAGGGAGGCAGCTGTAGTCTAAATGTACATGAATCAGAGTTTGTTAGAGGCCTGGGTACAGAAGACAAAAGCAATCTGACTCCCTTGTCCCACCCCTTTAAAGGGACAGTTTCATAGTTTTGCGCATGTCCAAGCTTTGGCGCTATCAGTTGTAATTTTTACGGTTTCTTACTGAACCAGATGTTGTTCATTAATCACTGAGAGTATTAGAGCGAATACACTGAATAGCTAAAGCCCAAATTTGGTGGAAGATACTGCGGGTTTAGACAGAAAATATCAATTTTAATTTTGACCTCAAATTTATTGCACGGGTCAAACATTTTATCCTACGCACTAGTTGTCATAACGCAAGAGTTATCTATTCGCATGCAGTGGGTTCATAACACAAAGGAAAGTGCTTTCGATTGTTTCAATAACGATAGAATTAATTGGGCTGAGGTGACAGTTTGCCCATGCGCAGAGACGTGAAACTCTTCCTTTAAAAGACTTACACTGTACATGCCAGTTGTTTCATATCATTAGAAACTACATGCATGATTATAACCAACTGCAAAAAAATTAATACTATACCATATTTGGGCTTCAATGAAATCTTCCTGATCTTCCACTCTCCGCCCCTCCCTTGTCAAAGTTGCTACTTATGCAAAACCATGCTCAAAACCTGAATGTGGGAGCAGGGATTGGGGACGAGAGGTGTGTGTGTTTGTGTTTTTACCAGCAACGATCTTAATAGGTAAGAAAGGCTCGTTAATACGTTTTCACTCGGAGTTTATCAACAATTTTGCAGCTGGTTGTAGCTGCAATGAGACGATTATTAATCAGTTGTAACACTGACCAGAAAAGGGTTATATACATAAGAACGCGCAATGTACGCTAATGAATCAACTATTAAAGGGCCAGATAAAATAATGCGTTAATATCAGCGTATATGCGTGATTTTAGGCATTTTGTATTTCTGTAATACTGATTTTAGGCTTTTTGTATTTAGTGTTTAGCTTTAGTAGTCTCCGCTCGCTCAAACTAGCACCAGTGTGCTATATATTGTCAGCGAGTTTAAATAAGATTCTTGCTTATTTATGTATCGAAGTTAAAGAAATTGAAATAGGCGTGCTCGATCGTGTCAATTATTGACCAAAAGAACTCACCGAGGGCTTGTCTCTTTCAGTTTCCACCATTTAGAGAACAATTTTAAGCCCTGTGAACTTTGAACGGCACCCTCTTCGGAGATGACCTCACCTTCCATGCCGATCAAGAAAACAGTCAGAAACTGTCACTAAGAAAAGACAGCCACCATCTTTTTATGGCGGAAAAAGAGGAGGACTGAACCGAGTAGTCTGCGCGCACACAACAGCCACCCTCTTTAATAGCTTCCTTCCCCAATAACATTACATACATTGAAATGTGAAATGGTTTGAACCCAGGAGTCTCATTCCCTGATTTTATGATATTCTTGGTTTGTATGTCATGCAAATTTTGTTCCACACCACACTAATAAAAAATAAAATTGCTCACCTTTCACAACATATAGTCAAGGAATTGAGATATTATAGAAGGGTACAAAATGCAGGTCACAGATCATTGTTCTACCAATACAGAAAGTATCCTAAACATTCATTAAAGCTAACCTTAGGCCTAACTAGGCCTGGTTAGGGTTGTTTCTGGTTAGGGTTTGTTTAAATGGTTAGGGTTGTTTCTGTATTGGTAAAACGATGACAGGTGACCTGTGACCTGCATTTTGTACCTGTCCCCCCCCCCCCCCCCCTCCAATGACTTTTCTAATGGTACATCCCTAACTCTGAGGGCTTAGCATGTGTACATTTTACGGCAGATGAAATATGCTTTCAGTTTTGTCTCTAAGAACAAACAAAATAACGTAACGCGTAAGGTCATTCTGGTGTTTTACGACGAAATTTTCGAAAGAGTTCGTCCTCGTCCGCCATCTTAATTTCAAGTTCAAAGGCACACAAGTGCGGGATCTTTCGGGACAATGCCCGGTCCAATACTTAGAGAATATATTTATCTTTATAATATCTTTATAGAGAAATATCGGTCCAATACTTAGAGAATATCTTTCGGGACAATGCCCGGTCCAATACTTAGAGAATATTGGACCGGCAATAGAGCATTTTGATTGGTTGATTTTAGTTATTGGCCCTCTGACTGCCTGAGTCGTGAAATAATATTAATTATTGCATGTTGACCATTTGGTCTGAAGTTTAGTGGTTATTTCAACGTAACATTTATTTTCAGAATCACTATAACAAAGGATACAAAAGTCCCAAATGCAGCTCACTTTATAGTGAACAAGGAAGATCACACATAAAATAATTTGGGAAATCTTCTCAGGGCGTAAGTTTACATGTTTACTAAAAAGGGGAGGGGAGGCCGTCTCAGTGGTGGGAATAATTTGTTGTTGTTTAATTGTTGGGACGGTATACACGATGCCAGCAAAATTCCCTCCAATTCCCCCCTCCCCCCAAACAATGTTGAACTGGGAGCAGAATATGTTTAACACTGTGTAGTGCCATTGATAGAAGTTATGTTTAAGGTTGATGTTGTTTTCAGCGCTGAAATTTCATGTGAACTAGGCGCATTAGACCGAGGATTTCTGCTGCTGTCCCAAGTAAACCTGGCCTCCGTTGTAGGTTTTTGACCTAGGTTTCAAGTTATATTGTCTGGCTGCATGCAGGATACCCATAGAGAGAACAGTAATTATTGCAAAAGATGGAACCCACAAAATTTGTCTACATAATCATCCAATTGTTTTAACAGCCTGTTCCAGGTTGTGGGCAGCAGTGAAAATCATTGTGAATGTCAATCATATATTTTTTCTCACTAGCTCACAAACTTTTTCATTTACACTGCCTTGCACAATTTTAATACCTGGAACAGGCTATGCTTTTTGTCTGTAAATGAAGGCAGAGGAGAGAAAAAAATATTTTGTCTAGTACTAATGTTGAGGGAAGTTTCAATAGAATTTTTATTGAAGCATTATGCACACAGGGAATTAATTATGTATATTAGACTGTAATGGATGGCCACTTATTACCAATTATTGGAGGTAATATTTTAAATTATTGTTTTTCTTATTTTTGCAACAGGCAGCTGTTGCGTGATCCACAAGTTTTATTTGCTGGTTATAGTAAAGTTCCTCATCCCCTGGAACACAAGTTTGTCCTTCGTGTTCAGACCACTGCTGATTATAGTCCACAAGAGGCATTCACAAATGCTATTAACAGACTTGATTAGTGAGGTGTCCCTTTTAGAAGAAAGATTTAAGGTAATTACTATTATCAGTGGCACAATCCCTTTCATCAATATTCTCCCCTCCCCAACCAAACATACCTGCCTGAAGTATCTCAAACTACCGTATTGAAACATGGGGATCATTGATTATTGTATGTATTCCATAGGTGATGTACTGATTGCAAATTCAACTATCATCAATAAGTGTACTGATTAATTTTTGAGCAGTTATGGTAGTTTTCAAATTACCTCCTTTAGTCTTTGTTCCCTGGGATGACAGAGCCATGGTATCCCCCCAATCCCAATTTCAAGCATGAGAATGAAAGTAAAAACGATGTGATCTAAATTTTTAGGAGAACGGCCTATCTTATATTGCCTCTCACCCATACTATTTAAGCCTTTGGAACCAGTTACCATTAGTTGCTAAGATTATGCACGTCCAAATGTATACCTTTTTAAGGCATTTAAATAGCTTAACTTCATCATCTGTCAGTGCAATAACTGCCATTGATTCAACCTCATTCGCATGTATACCTAGATTCAAAGGGTATAGATTATTTTATCTCAACCTCTAAAACATATAGATAACGTTAATAATATTTATTATATAGATACATTTAGTTTGTAGCTTTTTATAAACACTTTTATTGTGATCCCTTGCCTCAGAGATTGGTCGACTGCTCCCTGTGTACTTGATGTGAAATAAATTATCCTTATTGATTTTTTGGAAAACTACACACTGTATCGTGAGGAGAACGCCAAAAATTGCATTTCTGAGTCTAGACTTAAACAATTTTTAGGGGGTATGCCCAAATGCCCTAAACATGCACACCACTGGTGCTTGTTTTCAAGCCTTCCCAATTGAAATTACACTCCACCATTCCTGGTTCCTCAGTTGCTCCTTATTTTACACCATTGTTTCTGTTCATTATTTTCAAATAAAGCTAAAGGATCAATGATACATTATTACATTGGAAAGTCTGAACTTTAGGCAGGTTTGACTGTTTCCTATATTATCTATAGTATTAGTCTTCAGGTTCTTTTACCATAGAATTTAATGCTGTTTGTTTTCTTCACTTGTTTTCAGGCTTCCACCAGGGACAAACAAGAGGGAATAGAGTAACGAGGAGAGTAAAAATTAAATACACACATTACATCTGGTTCTCCACATCTCAAGGAATTCCCTCCCTTTCAGGATGCCAGACAAAACTCTGCCTCCGGTTGCAGGCGAGTTTGGGAGGGGGTACAAATGCGAAACCTTTGGGGAGGGGTTCCAACACTTGAAGAAAGATGGGGGAATACTCAGTGTAGAGCTAAATTATTAAATTTGCACATTGATCAGGTTACTCAAGGCAGTACCCTGCATCACATTATTATATGAGAACTTTGAACAGATGCTACTAGTAGACTAATTGCTAAGTTCTGCTGTTTGTCATTGACAGCAAGGATCTATTGCAAAGGAACAAAATGTATCCAGGAAACAAAACTAGCCATTTTTAGCTGATAGAGCAAGTTTTTAATGTCAAATAAGTACTTTGTTTTACATTCATTGTTGAATGTTCAGTGAAATATTTGTCTGAACTGCTAAGTACATCAATATTCAACATTTCTTATAGTCACCCTTATTCACAGACTATAACTGCTTAACATGTACATACATGTATTAATTGCTTGAAATTTCTCATTATACTATTGTGTGAACATTAATCAATTCATTATTTTATAATTATTTTGTCGTATTCTAGATCTTAAAAATTTTGAGATGTTACATAACTTTAGCTTTTCTCCACAAAGTTTCAAAAACACAACTTCAATACTTTTGTTACTGACACTGTGATCCAAATAAACAAATCTACTTGGTGTGGAGTGTTTTATTGGTTTCTATGGATCGATTCATCATGTGACACCATGATTGCTTTGTTGAAATCCTGTGACCAACCCTTAAAAAACAAGAAAGTGGTTATCATTGATTATCCTATAGGTCTGCCAAGATGCAAAACACAATTGTTTAATACCACTTGTGCAATCCTAAGAGAATGAAGAATTTTCTTGACCATGTCATAACAGCTACTCAACCTCCTACTTCAGATTTGTGCTTGATGATACATTAGAAATTTGTACACAAAATATTAGGGATGACCTTGAAGAGAATAATCAATTCACAAATTGATTATCTAACAAAATCTCTCAAATTTATGAGAGTTGTCAAGGGTAACAATTGATTATTGCACACTTACAAGTCCATCCATGTAATATACTGGTACCATTTTGTCTTGTGTCAGAACATATGTCTGCTGCATGGTACTTTGTTGACAAAGGGCAGGCTCCAATGTCTGACAAACAGAACCAATCAAATAATCTATTAACTTTGTCAAGTAGGCTGCAGGTTTTATACACTTATTAAAAGGTTAGTCTCTAGAGCCAAAAGAAAAACAACCCATTGTTATTAGAAATTTGTACACAAAATATTAGGGATGACCTTGAAGAGAATAATCAATTCACAAATTTATGAGAATTGTCAAGGGTAACAATTGATTATTGCACACTTACAAGTCCATCCATGTAATATACTGGTACCATTTTGTCTTGTGTCAGAACGTATCTCTGCTGCATGGCATTTTGTTGACGAACTGTACGCTCCAATGTCTGACAAGCAGAACCAATCAAATTAATCTATTAACTTTTTCAAGTAGGCTGCAGGTTTAATTAGTCTCTAGAGCCAAAAGAAAAACAACCCCGTTGTTAACTGTCTGACATTCTTACTTTTCGTTTAACTGCCATATGAACTTTCAACATTTTCCCATTCCAGTCCACCATTCCCTGCAAAATGAGTGCTTTTCATTATAAGCTCAGGTTTAATTTTATACAGTCACTTGTTGCAAACCATAGATGTAAATGGACATACCATTTCTTGAACCTCCCTTGCTTCTTCAGCTGTTCGAAATGTTACAAAGCCATATCTGGAAAATTAATTATGCAATAGCTATGAATCTGGTCATAAGGTAAAGATAAACTATCACTTGAGATATTTCAAAGCCACAATGAATGGTATTAACCCTTATGAGAAAACAACCTTCTTCATAACTATTATTCCTCTTCCTACAGTTAGGCAATTTTTCATGCAACTTGCCTCGGAACAAAATTGCTAGACGAGTTGCACAAAAAATTGCCTAGTGTAACAGCGCCTTAAATCTCTAATAATGTTGCTTTCTTATTGCCATTCTCTTCTTCGATTCTTTGGCCTCCTGAGTGGTAGGGCATTTATTATCTAATGTTGTGGTTTTCTTGTGCAATTTCTTTCCCTCCCCTACCCCTCTCAAACAAATCCCTTGCCACTGTGCACACTTTGTATCAGTGACATGACTGTTGATTCCCTTTCAGATCACCGCTTACCCCTTGCTAGCTCCAGTGCGGGTATCTTCCACTATCCTCACATTTTGCACTTGATAACCCATTCCACCAAACAAAATTTCTAGCTGCAATTCAGTCATCTGTAAAGAGTAAATAATACAAAATAATATACATTACTAATTACTGGCTTATTTTAGCGCAGGTGTCCAAATGAGAATATCTACGCTTTAGTCACTTAAGCTCTAAGAATAACATCAGCTCCTACCCACCACCCTCCCCCTGAGGAAACTGCAAGAAACAAACCAACAGTCTCCAAAATCTTCTAAGGAAGTGAGAAGAGGGAGTTGGGGGGAGGGGGGGGGGGCAGGGAGTCTGAAGCTCCCTGTTTTGGTGGTTCACCATTATTCATCAATAAGACACAATACTGCAACTTTTTTTGTAATTTTCTCTCACTCCCACGGCTTCGGAGATCCCCTTCCCACAAGGAAATCAACTTGGTATAGCTTTGTTACATAAATTTGTTACTGGCATTCAGAGACAAAATTTCTAATGATCTAGACATGTTGGAAATGTACACCAGTGATATGTTTTGTAATGGTTCCACTCTTGACAATCCAGATGTGAAATTGGACACCATTTTTACCTTGTTTGGGATTCCTCTGACAAACACTCTGTTTAAGACAAGGATTCCATTTTCTGTCCAGACTTCCTGCATCCTGGTTAACAAAGGAAATCAAGAGAGAGCGATCATAAATAATGGAGAAATGAATGCAAACTGAGTTAAAAGAAACATACACCAAGCCTAAAGGCAACAGACCTGCATCCAATGCTGATCCAATGGAATTAGTTTGTAAAAAGCTGTGTGTGGTATCTGACCAGTAAATTAAACATGAGGCATTGCTACCTTATTACTTGTATAACTACTTTACCATAATAACTTGAACTAGTGTTAGCTATGGAATTGTTTGAAAGCCTCAAACACTAAAATTAATCAAAATGCATGTATAATTAAATATAATAAGCATATACTTGCCAGGCACACTCCAAGAGATGTTGATTGACACCATGTCTATTTTTATATCACACTTCCTGAATTGTAGCCCAGTGTGGCCGTGCAAGTCACGCATGCTATGCTTGCATCAGATGATGAATCAAAAGTAGTAAAAAAAAAAACATGACCACAAATCATAATGCCATGCAAAATTGAAGGACCCAGGAAGAAAAGGCACAAGTTGATGAACAATTTATCTCAGAAATTTGCTTTGCGACCTATGTTGAGTTTTTTTTTCGGAGTGAAAGATGTTTTTCAAATGAACACAAGAAGTGAAGAATATTGCAAACCTTAGAGAATGCTCATAAAAAATATAGTTCATTGCCTCAGTTTGAAAGATGAATGTCTTTGGAGGGTTATAGTTACCATGGCAACAAATATGACATCATAAATCGTCTTAAAAGGAAATTTTAATAACCCTGTCATAAGATAGATAGATAGAAAGAGAAAGATAGATAGATAGATACAACCTATTGTTTTGTTCTAGTGACTACAATTACAAAATTTTAATGTTGTGTTGTTCTGACATGAAAATAAAGCTGTAAGAAACCATTTCCAGCCTAACAACATTTTAGGCAGGAAGCGGTAAGCCTCTTTCCATTTTCGATAACATTTCTAGGCGAACTTTCCAGCTGTTTCCTTACAAATTCTGTACGGAAGGAATTCTTATCTGCACACAGAGAACGATATAAACTGACTCGAAGGAAAATACACAGTTATTGAAGAAAACAAAGGTATACGAGGATTATATTACAAATATTAAAACTGAAACAAGTGATAAAATCCATTCAAATATAAAATGTATTATTTATTGATAGATTTATGTAGTTAGATAAATCATGCCAAGCTTCAAAATTTTTTTTCAAAAGCACAAGCTAAGATGAGGATTAAACGATAACATTTATAATTTATGCAACATATTTCCCGCCGAAATTAATCAGCTGGTCGGCCGCACCCCAAGGTACGATTCTAAGATAATAAAAAAAACCTCTCACAATTATGATCATCTCTGATTTATATACTATTTTTGTTACCTCCTATTCCTCTGTCAAGGGTGAAAAGTTTTGATAACCGCTAATACGTTTGCAACAATTTATCGGTCTAATTAGTATGCAGCCCGCGCGAAACCCAAGTTTGGATGAAAAAAAATCTGTCATAATCAAGAATTACGTAAATCGAAATCAGTGTATTTCTTGAGTATGATGCGAGTGATGCTCTTGAACCTAAAATTTGTAACACTGGAAAAAACTTTAACTCTCGATTTCAAGAAATAACTGTCAACCTGTTGCCCCCAAAAAAGTGATGCAAATCCAATTTTGCGGACGGAAGCCCGACAGTCTGTCTACATACGACTTTTGTCCACATACAGGGTAGTTTACATATTTTGTACTTACTTTCGCCAATATTGAACCGCACTACTGCAACTTCAAGCGGAAACTTTGAAATGAAAACTTCGACACCAAGACCTGTAATATGATCTCATTCGACCGACCCCGGATTCCTGGGAAAACCACAGTCCATGGTATTTTTGATATACGTGGGAGAAAAACGGATGTTGCTAAAACCAGGAATGGGGAATGGAGAATGGGGAATGGGGAATGGGGAATTGAAAAATCGGAAATTGAAATGGGCAAATCGAAAATGGAAAAAAAATGAAAAATAGTCAATTGGATTGTAAGGAATAATTGTTGTTAATATGGAATAATTTTCTCAGCGGCGATTACCCAAGCTTTTAAAGCGTTTTACGCCAAAATTAAGTGGCACTTTCTCTAAGAACGGTCCACTGCGTTTCGGGTCGGAAAAAAGTTTGCCCTCAAACTTTGCCCAGTAAATCATATTGGGTCATAAGCAAATGAAATGACTTTCTTTTTGGAAATACGTTAAAATATATCTTTTACAGGTCTCAACATTCAGAGCGGTCGAGGACCTAAACTTGGGCGTGTCGATAATAGAAAATTGCATAAAATTGATGAGCTCGCTGCTCTGAAACCAGGAAGCACCCCAAAAATTTATTATAATTCCTAAGTTAAGTGGTTCTTCAAAGGTATGAAATGCATATTTATTTTGATTTGTTTTAATTTTTAGGGTTACAAAAATTAATATTAGTAACCCTCGCTAGAACGCTTTCTGAAAACCGGTGAAAGTACCCTGTCTTTGCCGGCATTTATTTCACAAGTCCAGACCGAACCATTCTAAATTCCAACAGAACTTTGCCAAACAGATGTTAGAAAGCAAAGAAATATAAAAATACCTTGCGCTTTTCATCTTTCTTGACCACAGCGACTTCGCACTTTTGGTGCTTTTTCGAATATGACACCCGCATTATGCAAATGCAGTTGTTGATGAAATTCAGATTGTTATAAAGCAAAACATTCTTAATCGCTAACTTTCACCATTCTAGATTAACCACACCAAAAAACATACAAAATAAAAAGCATAAATGGTTTTAACGGTTTAAAAATGGCTAAAATTGGTGAAATATTCGGTCCCGATTTTTGGATACTTTGCGCGGAATTTTATGCAAATTAGTCTATCTGCTAAGCAGTATTTAGGTTCTAAAAAACTTATTTTCAATATTATTATTATTTTAATTTTTTTTTAATTTTTTTAATTTTTTAATTTTTGTTGACGCCATCAATTGGTATTCATAGCTTGAAGGTCCTCTAGGAAGTAAAATATTTCGCTGAGTTTGGCCTATGGCCATGTGAGTTAATCACAAATCACTAAAATTGTCAAACAGACTAGAAGGAGAATGCCTGTACATCCAACCCGGTCAGTGCACGTTTCGGCCATTCAATTTTTTTG
>BLFK01000862.1:1886411-1903475 GCA_014634185.1 Astreopora myriophthalma | reverse complement strand
GCAGGGAATGTGCTGGCAAGGCTCGGATCAGAGACGGAAGGACCGGATGAGGGGCCTCGGCACCTGTTGCCATGCCAAGGGGATGCCTCATGCCTGTGCTGCAACGCGGGCATGGTGTCTGGCATAATGTTCTGGGCCAAGTTAACCAGTCCAGCAGTAGAAAGACATGCCCCCTCCCTGACGGGGCTTCAGCACAGGGCTGAAGGGGTGCCACAGGCAGCAATTCCCCACCCTATTTTATTAAAGACTTCTAAAGGAGGCAAAGGTATAACTTTTACAAAATGGAACAATACTGTGTAACTATTAATACAACAGATAACTGGGAGGGTGGGAGAAGATACATGCAAGTTAAATGCAAGCACATGTTCTGCCCAAAAAAGGCAAGCCACATGACCGCTGAAAGAAATGTTGGAGCCTGGGGCTCTAAGGTATTTGCTTGCTAACATTAACTTTAATTCTATGCTAAAATATCACGAAAACTGCTACCAGCCAACCTAAGGGGAGTGAGAAAATGACAACGACGCAAGAGCTTTTGTGTGATTTATTGCGTTGTATATGATAAGAATCCGTCTGCACTTAATTTACAGAGATCATTGATATACAAGGTTTTTGTAACTGTCTGCCCGTTTTTACATTACTTTTTTTTTTCCCGCGAGCGGCAAGGAAGAGGTCGTGAATACCACATGCCCGCTCCTGCGGAATGCTTTATCCACTGACACATAATTAAGTTTTTCATCGGATTTAATCGGATTTAATCCAGGGTTAGCGCTAACTCATCATCGAACAACTCGGCCAGAATCGATAAATGGTCCGGGGGGAGGGGGGGGAGTGTAACGGGCTACTCAATTGGTTCGTATTAGATAACCGATCGGATGAAATCAGATTACTGCACCCACAAGATGACAACCTCCACTAAACCAAAGGCTCCAGGCAAAAACATCCAAAGCGACTTGAATAGTTTTTAAAGGTCAAATGCAACGAAATTTGGACAATTTTTCTTTTGTCCTAAAACCTTTCAGAAATCTTCGTTTACATCATCATAAATAAGAATCTGTTTTTAAAAGTGGGTTTTGTGAGAACTGTGGCGCTCAAGACATGAAAATCCGACGATTTCCGAGCACTTCACGAAAACGAACCAGAAATGGCCGTGCATGGAATGGAAACTAATAAAAGGGTGTATCGTGACGTCATATTTGTCCACGCGCTAGCGAGAATGGGTGGAGAACTTGATTTCGACGATGTAAATAACCAGATACAGCATTATCTGTTTGAACCACTGGTATCAGGCAACGATAACAGCAATAATTCTAGGGAATCGGACTCAGCGAGTGAAGATGGCGACTACGATGTCAACCAGGAAAGAATTGGGCAAGTAGATTGGTGAGCCTTTGAGATATAAGCTTATTGAAGATCTGTTTTTAACAAGAATTGTTAGTCAGTAAATCATTTAAACTTTCCTTGGAGTCTTTGTCTTTTTTTGTGGCAGTTTATTTCTAGAGTAGCTTATTCGTCAGTGGAAGCTAACGACTGATGTCTGAAAGACACAGTGATAGCAGTGTTTTGCGCCAGAGTGGTTTAGTATTTGCCTTGTTTTCGTTGTTTTATATGATATGTAGGTGCATTTTATGAGGCTTGAACTGGACTCCACATGTCGCCCTTAATGCGAGATTTTGCTCGAAGCATTGAGGAGAAAATGAGCGGAGCAAAGCTTGGATGCCACAGTTGGCGTAAAATCCTTCCTTTTCATTAGTTTCAACCATTCTTTACAACGCTTCTCATCTTTGAGAGGAAAGGAAAAAAAGCTCACTACAGCTTTAGAACAATTACTGCAATTAAATGCGGCACAAAACACCATATTCGCTGTTCTGAAGTTTGTAATTCCCGCTCTTCTAGCGCGGGGAAGCTCACCAAATGTGACGTCACAAAATCTCTTTCCGATAAATTTTCCGAAGTTTCTCCGAACCGTTCCGTTTGTGGCACGAAGAAAAAAGGCTGTTTTTAAAGTGAGATATCTCAAGGACCGTTTGACTAAATCGTTTAAGACTTCGGATTTTGATTATTCACATCATTGACTTTCATGTTAACTTTAAATAAAGGTAGGTCCAATTTCGTTCCATTTGACCTTTAAGTCATTTTGCAAAGTCGTGGCTAATGTCCACCGAATCAACTTCACAAAAATTACAGGGTGAACTGTATGCCAAAAACTTGCGCGCTTTTCGATTGAGTACAACAAATACCAAAGTAATTACAACGCCGACCAATCACAGCAGCTGCAAACAGCGCAATGAGCCAATCAAAATTCGTAGAAATTCCATATAACTTCCTCAAGGCGCGGGAAAAATCGCGCGGGCAAGTCGCTATTGGTTTGGGTTCTCCTTCTCATTGGTTGAGAAACCGGTGAGAGATTTTTAAGCCAATCAGTAAGCGTAGCAATCGCAATCGTGTAATTACTTTCGACAGTCATTTGAAAACCGCTCTAAGAGGGAATGCTTTTCATTTCTCATACAGCAACGAGGCACCCTTAATTTGACTAAATATTTGACGACATAACGAGACCCGCTGTTAAGCGTTCGGACTTACTGACCGTCAGGCCTAACGTCTTCTTGTCTGAAGGACGTACAGAACTAGGTGGCCTCTCGTCGCTCAGCTTGTTTCCAAACAGCTGTCAGAGCGCTTATCAAACCAGATGACTAACTACTTGAGTCACATTTTACAACAGATAGAGAGTAAGGAGGCTAAACAGTCTAAGCCAGAAGAGAATATGAAGAGACTGTCAAATCGACTGCCAAACAGTGCACTAGAAAAGCCATCGAACTAGCCCGCAGATCAGGCATCTTTGGGTGGGCAAGCGATGAGCAACCTTGTGCTATGCCGCCGTTTTTTATTATGAAGCCTGACAGAGGGCTGGAGCGTGCCAAAAAGTCCTTCCAAGGGAGAAGACGACGGATCCAATTCTCTACTGCTGCTGCGCGTCCAAACAGGCGACCTTGAACGAGCATTCGCCGGTACACCAAAAAACGCTTGCTCTTCACGTTACCAACGAACTTTTTGACTAACTACCTGTCTCAGTGGGCGAAAATAAAAAGCCCAATTTCTTTCAACCAAGGAATACGCAAGTTGCAATACAGGCTTATCCGACGATGCAAATGTTTGTAATGTTGTACTCACTTCAACACCTTCCACATTCGTATCCGAGCCTACCAGAATAGCGTTCTTCAAATTTGACACGCAAACCCAAACGTCAACTTTTTTCATTCATGGTCCTTCACGGAGCATTTACCGTGTGGCAAACGGGAATACGAGGAAGTAACTGGCTTGAAGGCTGACTTCACTGTATTTTCCAAGTTTTCGTCTTCCCAAAGAGAAATTCGCCTCTTCCAGGGGCTCTAACGGATCTGGGGTTATACTCCAGCAGCGCGCTTAAACTCAGCGGCTCCCATTGTTTTCTAACATTCTTCGTCGCTTCTCTTGCACCCATACTGCTAGCAGGGGCCGAGAAAGACCCCCTAGTATTGATCCCTCGCGAGGGTCCTTTGATAACAGGTGCCATGGCTGAGGACCATCCAGGAGCGTTATGGCGTTTGCTGAACTCTCCTTCACAGGTGGCCATTTCTTCCGTGAGGAATGTTACTTTTTCTCCACCAGCGATGGCATCACGTTGTTTTTCTGGTTGAGGCACGTTCTCCCGAGGGGACGGGGGTAGGGGTACCGATTGCCGCTCTCCCTCTGTGTCTGTTAAAGCGAGGACTGGTAGCGGTGAAAGATGTTGCTGATACAGGGGGAAAGATGTACAAATTGCAGTGTAAGTATTAACAGAAAGCAGTACTGATCGTAAGCACTAGTAAAGCTAACTAACATTTACATCATAAACGGAGAAACTACCCAGAAACAAAACTTGTAGAGATCTTAACTTTTGCTGCATTGGTTGCGGTTATATAAGTCATTTTGTCTGTAAAGAAATGGCTCTTTCCCAATTGGAGGCAATTTCTTAAGGGCAACCGATCTTCTCTGAATGAATTACCTCTGAGAAACGTCCACTGTCACAAAAAACAAAGGGATTGCCAATGACAGTTCTAGATGCAAGAACCCAAAGCGGTCCAACCAATAATGTAACCGTGTTTAGTACCAAAACAACCGGTCAGAGTTTGCATTTCCCTTGGATAACGTATCGCTGGGTGACCGCAAACCGGGAGTAAATTAAAACCCATAGCAAAACCACATCAAGCGAGTTCCCAAAGGAAACCTTTGAACAGCAGGTCTAGTATAACCGCAACTCCTATTTTTTTCGTAGCCCACCTTTGGCATCTCCAATATTTGATGTGGGTTGTATCTTGGCGGTCGACTTACTGTACCCTCAGAGGGGTCCCCTGGATCGATAGCTTTGACCAGGAGTTTCGTTTTGTCCCGATTCACGTGCGCTACGCGGAACATAAGCTCCAAGCGATGTCGGGTGAATTTGATATCCTGGATCAACTGGCTCTCACTGACACGGTCTTCCTCAAAAACCTGAAAATAACATTGTGGTATTTTTACACGATAAGAAATTGATACACATCACAAGTCGATAAATTGGTCGTATACGTGTAACTAGACTCAAAAGATGAACCCAGACGAATTCTCTTTTCTTATCAGCCCATTTATTCAGGGCGCATTCTCTTGGGACTGTCTGGCGGAATTGAAATACACGCAATATTTAAGCAATAGAGGACTTTTTCCGTGTTTGCAAACACGAGAAGGGGTTGGGAGAATTCGAGACTGTTACGCAAACCCGAGACGCAGTCGAGGGTTTGCATAACTGTCGAGAATTCTCCCAACCCCTCGAGTGTTTACATGAGGCTATGTAAACACGGAAAAAAGTTCTCTATTGCTTTTATAAAGTATTTCTCAAAAATAATTCGACAAATGAAGGAAAATGCTGTTTGTATTACTTCTTGATTGAAACAGGTTTTCTCGATACACGCTCATATTTCCTACCAGCCAATCAAAACGTGCGTTTGACAACACAACCAATCAAAATTCGTGTGATGTCACAACCGTGTTTACATACTCTCATCTAAACACACCTATTGACCAATGAGAGCGCGCGTACTATCCTAATTATTTTATAATTTGTAATGGCGTTTTTTTGGGACAAATTCCCTTTTCGGTATGAACGGAATAACATTCTGTTTATTCTGCTATCGACAACAGAATGAGCGGAAAGAAGAGAATGTAGTTTACACGGAATGCGTTTTTCCTGAAGAAATCTGTCGCGGCCCGCAGAATTATACCGACTTAAGTTTGGCAAACTTCAGTCCGGTACATTCCTTTCTGTATGCTTTCTCTCAGGACACCTCCGCAAAAACCATTCTGTTTTCCGAATACCTGTTCTTTTGGAAAACCTTATCCACTTATTCTCACATTCCTCAATCGGAGTAGGAATAAACAGAACGATTCCAAAAGAACGAAGCCTCCCCCGCAGTCGTTCTGAGGGAGTAAAATACGACTCCGCTAACAACGACTGCGGCGCAGGTTAACAAGAACGCGCCCTTAGATGAAGAAAGGGCGAAAGAAAGACCGCAGAACCTAGATACACGAGCTGGGGTCCCAGTGTGAAAAAAGCATAAAGACTCTTAAAACGATTATTAATTACGAATTCCGTAAGTAACGTTCATTTTTTACGCTTCTGGTAAATCCCGGAAGTAACGCCCCCCCCACCCCCTCCGAAACTAACGATCGCCCCGAAAGTAGCGACCCCTTCAATAATGTCACTTAAAACCATACCGAAAAATCTATTATCTTTAATGTAACATTTAATACAATGCGGTACATAAAGACAAACAGACCGTACTTGTTTGCGTAACCAGCATGTAATCTGAACAACTAAATACCATATAACAAACTTTTGATCTCATGTTACGTGTCCTTTTTGCGTGACACGGCTACTGAATAGCCCATTTCCGAATTGATGTTTGCCTCTGGTTGAAAGCGAGTCTTGGTGCACAACAATTCAAATGGAAATGAGTTGGATATTTTCATGCAAATCAAACTTATTATCATCTGAATGGTTGAGCACCAAGACTCGCTTTGAACCAGAGGAAAACAGCAACTCGGAAATGGCCCATTACAAACGTTTTTCAACTATCCGAAAGTAACGGCTACCCCTTAAGCCTGTCAAATACGGTATCAAGTGAAGCCATGATCCTCGCAGTTGTGAACGCAATTTTAGCAATTGCGCAGAGAAGCCTGAAAAAATTCAGGACTTCAACGGGGTTTGAACCCGTGACCTCGCGATGCTGGTGCGACGCTCTAACCAACTGAGCTATGAAGCCACCGATTTTGGGAGTTGGTTATTTGTGGGTTCAAATGTTCCCGTGATGAATGAATCAACGAAATGATATATGAAATGAATCATATGTTAAGCTGCGGATGTCATAACTGTGGGGATCATAGCTTGACTTGATTTCACATCCGCAGTTCAACATATGATTAATTTCATATACCATTTCGTTCTACGGTATGTTGAGAACAATGAAGTGCGCTTTACCGTTTGAACAAATTTGACTAGAATATTCTCGTGTTTACTTTAAATAGCTGTTTTTGATCAAATCTGCGACCTGATGCTGAATGGCGCGCCGAGCATTCCCTAACTACAACTTACATCGTCGCCAACTTTACAGAAGCTCCGCCGTACTGTGGGGATATCGTTGTGAAGACATTCTCGAAGAAAAGCGGTATATGCTTTCTGAATGATAAAAATAAAAAATGGAGATAAACATGACTACATAAAGATCATTCTGTTTGCGGCAAATCACAGATTGCTGACGCAAATCTCGTCGCAAGTACCACTGCTGAACCTCCCCTCCCCTTCCCTCCCCCAAGAGTCAGCAAAATGGGTCACATAACACGGTGACCTAACTTACCGGTATTAGACCCTTTTTCAATTGAGCGTCGTAAAACCAAAACCAAAGTGATTACAGACTCAGCCAATCACGTTTTGAAGAAAATACACCCGTCAGCCAATCACAGATCGAACTCATTCACGACGTGGTTTGACTAGCCAATCAGAACACAACGCAAGTAAAGGCAGCAGGTGGTAAGCGCGGGAAAACGACAGTGACTAAGACGCGATCGGTTTTAGTTTTACATCTGTTTGGTTGAAAAGTTCACACAAGTGTTTTTGATCCAGTCATAGAAAATGCCAAAGAGCAAACCAAACCAAAACGAAAGCAATATAGGCCACTTCCGAGTTTGCCTCTGGTTCAAAGCGAGTCTTGGTGCTAAACCATTCAAATGATAATGATTTGATTTGCATGAAAATACACAACTCATTTGCATTTGAATGGCTGTGCACCAGGACTCGTTTTGAAACGGGGGCAAACAGCAACTCGGAAATGGGCTATTACTTTCGACACTCCATTGAAAGCTGCACTAAGGTTTTTTTGGGAAATACGATTCCATACTTTTCTCGTACATTGGTGCGTGCAATGCGCGCATGTAGAAATACAGTGTTGTGTACCTTAACATCAGTTGGAATCATTTCATCTTGTTCTTCTAGTTTAACTTTTGACTTGCTTCTCAATATGCTCCACAGTTCTCTCGCTCCAATACCACTCACTTGATTGAGAAAAAGGAAAGAAAAAGAAACCCCATTGAAGCAAAGAGGCATTAGAGCCACAGCTACCGAATAAGGGCTATGATGGTATGCCTGTGGAGCTGAGACGGTCAAACGTCAGGTTAACAATGGGTGACTCACATTTCCTTTGCACAGCCATAGGATTCAGAGACTTTTTTGCTCCTTCGCGGAATGTGGGGTGCAGAAAGTCTTCAGCTTCTGCAGAACCAAGCAACTTCTCTAGCTGGACCTCAACTGGATCGAGAAGTAGTTGTTTGAAGTTGTCGGTCAAAAGCGAACTCTCAACACCTGCCCCTCCGCTATTATCCACACTAAGTTGCCTTGGCGACTGGGCTTGTTCACTGTCTAAAATACAGGGCTTGTTGACTACTGTTTCCAACATGCGTTTAGGTTCATGGCTGCTGACGACACGAACACGGGATCTTAAACCAAGAGTTTTCTTTCGGTCTTGAGCTGCGGAGGAAAACAGAGAGGATATTAAATGCCCCTGCGGAGGTAGAATAATACTTGATAAGATCATATCTTTACTTGAGCTCAAGTGCTAGCACTCTTTGAGATTAAATTCGTCCATCTACATTTACAACAATTAGTATACAGTAAAAATCTGCAGGGCGGTAAACCCAACACCACATATCCAACGGCTGATGGGGGCTAGCACCGTGCCTCCAGTTACATCAAATAGGCTACCGTACAATCATGTTAAATAATGGAAAGTGTATTTTCCTGAAAATTATCCTCAATAACAGTGCCACAAAATTACAAACTAGTTAAAAATAAAAACACCTCAGTCTGTTAAGATCATTTATAGCACCAAAGACACAGTACACTAATTTGAAGGGATTTTGGATAATTTCCTCTCCACATAGCACATGTTCATGTATTTCTAAGCAAGCTTCCTTTCCATCATTTCTTTGAGGAAGCACTTACCTAAGACATCTCGAACAAAGTCAGAATATTGCTTTGACTTTGCCATTCTTGATAACCGCTTAGCTTCCTTCAACTACAGTGAAAAAAAAAAGAGTAGTTTTGACATGTATTCTGTGCAAGATAAAGAAATTTTGTCACAATAATGATTGAGTTTGTTACCGAGGAAATGCAAAACATTAAAGCTCACCCTTGGGTGATTTTCAAGCTAAGTTTACAGCACTTACCAAAAATATTTTGCTCTGTATTATAATGAAATGTTAAATTTGGGTCAGTATTCTAGACACAGAAATATATTAATTTCGATATTTTAAAATTCAGCTTCAAGCAATCAGCATGACTTTCAGGCACTGCAGAATAGAGTAAGGATTTGTATAACTTTTTTCCCCAGAGCCTCATGATGATGCTTTTAGTCTAAGAGTGAATTTTAATGTATCAAAATTGGCCTATTGCAACTGAAATTCCTAAAAAAGAAAAGAATAATAAAAAAGTAGACCAACAGATGTACAGTCATGTAAATGTACAGAAGTTAGCTATTAATTTTTAATGGGAAAACTTCACTCACAGAAAGCAGTTTACCAGAGTTTAAATAAAGCAGGTTGATATCATGGTGAGGTTTGAATTTATTCTTGGTTGAAAATTTTTGCAATCAGGTTTGGATCTACTTTCCATTGTTCCAGATTATATGGAAATAAATATATGACCAGAAAAAAGAAAAAAAGAAAAGAAAAGAAAAAAAAAACATATTTTTTTTAATATGTAAAAACAGTGGTATCTTAATCTATAATCAGTATTGTTTAAATCATCTCATGCTGAAATTTCTTATCATTTAAAACACATCATGGTTGAATTTCATCACAAGTTGGTATCACACCTGGTGTTGTTTCTGTTCTATCTTTGCTTGGTGCATTTGAAACAGCCTGTCTTGTCTTTTGATGATTTCATGTTGAATGGAGACTCTTTCTTTCAAGTAGTGATGATGTTCATCTTTTTCTTCCTGTTTAATCTTCGACCACATCTCATAAAGGCGCACACATTGCTGTAATAAAGACAAATAAAGCAACTTAGCTTTCTTAACTAAAGTTGTTTGCACAGCTGCAGCTGGATTAAATGCTAATCCATAGTTGCAAGTTTGTCTCCCTTCCCCTAATAACCGTGGTGAAAATCTGTTAAGGATCTTCACGATCTTCGAGGTTCTTGACAAGGATCCTCAGAAATCTTTGCCAAGATCTTTAAGGATCTTCAGAAATATTTGCCAAGATCATTAAGGCTCCTGCAGAAATCTTGCCGAGATCTTTCAGCCAAGGATTTTTAAGGATCTTCAGAATTCTTGCCAGGATTTTTCATTAAGAACCTTGACAACATCCCTGAAGATCCTCAAGGGTATTTGCTGAGATCCTTGTACTTGTTTTCACAAGGATCTTTGTAAGATCCTGACAAGATCCTTAAAATATCCTTCAGGATCTTTGCATGTGGTTTAGCAAATGAAGATCTTTGAAAATCCTTATCCTTAAGCATCTTTAGCAGGTCCTTGAAGATCTTTAAGGTTCCTCAAAGATCCTGTGAGCGGGGTTGGCATAATGGTGAGAGCAGTTGCCTTCACCAGTGTGTCCTGGATTTGATTCCTGAACTCAGCATCATACGTGGACTGAGTTTGTTGGTTCTCGCATTATTATTGCTCTGAGAGGTATTCCCCTGGTAGTCGCTAGTTGTCCCAAAATCAAAATTTCTTCTACATAGTGTCTCCAATTTAGTGCCCCATGCTAAATCTATATGTTTGACACTTCAAGTTCATCATCATCATCATCATCATCGATTCTTCATCATCATCATCATCATCATCATCATCATCATCATTGTTATTAATGCTTGAAAGCAATCTTCTTGCCCAGGGTGTTCATGAGGGATCAGAGATTGGAGAATTCTCTGGGTGCTACATACAATTCTCCTGCAAAATTTTGATGGTCTGTTGTACCCTCCAAGCTAATTTCTCCTAGAATCTCCTGTTACTTTATACTACCCTCCTGCTACATCAATTCTCAATGAAAACCCTTAAGGCCATGTTTAGGCTAAATGTCTGCTTCTTGGTCGTAAGCAAAAACACTGATTGTGAAAGATGGTAATTTTCATGTGCAAGAATAAAAAAAACCCTGCTTGTACCTTTTACCTAAAATTCTGACAAGCGAACGAGCCAATCAAACAGTCAAGTGTAGACGAGGGAAGATTGGGGTGTTTGGTTCTGCCTCATGATTAGGTCAGTTGGTAGAGTACTGAACTGCCATGCAGGAGGAAGTCACTGGTAATTCAATCCCTGGCTGGCCCAAGACTAAGGGTCTTTATAAAAATTAATAACTGAGGACAAAGCGCTGCCTTTGTAGTGACATCTGCAAATGGTTAGACTCTCTAGTCTTACGGTCAATAAACTATATGACCTGTCGCACAGCACTTTATCACACTTCAATTTGTGGGAATAATATTGTTAAAGAACCGCTAGGGATGAAATTAACACTGGCTGTCTTCAACCCCTAGTGCATGGTCTGTGGAAGAGCACAATGTCAATTGGAAGCCTGCTCTGTTGATTGAACCCCACCAACTCCATGTTGAAAGCTGATAAAGTTAAAGTTCGAATTTTTTTCCTGGTTTAAAATTTTTCATGTGGCCATTAAAATGAAATTTAGGCAAAGTTAAAATGGAGGCCAGTTGTCAGCAGTCGCTGCTGCTGCTGCTGTGCTGTGGGGTGCCCCTCTTTGTCCCTCCCTCCTCTCCCTGGGGGCAAGTATGTTGTAGGTAAGTATAATTTCCACTGATGGTCATCAGTGTGACTTGTGAAGGGGGAGGGGGGAACCGTGAATGGTAACCATGGCTACCTCATTGCTGCCAGGTGCAGGCATGCCCCTCATGGCAGCATAAGAGCACCTAGCCCATCCTCATCAAGGCTGATGAGTTTAAAACCGGGGCCGGGTTGTTCGAAGCAGGGTTAGTGCTATAAACCCTTGGTTAAGTCTGGTTAAATCTTATTGTTTTTCATGGTATTTAACCCAGATTAGCGCCAACCCGGCTTCGAACAACTCAGCCCAGGTTAGCAAGGTCTCAGATTTATTGCATAATCTAGAGCATTTGGAACATTAAAAATTTAACTGGCTTAAAGAAATTTAAACCAAGATCAGACTTAATTTAAACCACAACATCCATAAGTATTGAAGTCTTTGACTCATTGAGATGGACTTTTTTCTTTGGCTTCTTGCAAAAGGGTGAATAAAATGTCACTGGCACATTATCAACTTTGTTCCCAGGGTTTTTCATCTCCTGACCCCAGAGGGAGCAAAGGAAGAAAGACCCTAGTTCAGGCTGATCACATGTCTCCCAAAATCTGGGAGATGACAAAAATTTATATCTTGGGAGCGACTGCCACATCGAGTGTGTATACGTCTAGTGTGCGAGCGATTACCGCATCGAGTGTGTACACTGTGTGAGTGACTGCCGCATAGAGTGTGTATACTGTGCGAGTGACGACAATCAAACAATTTCAAGGTTTTTTGAAAGACGATGATTTTGGAGAGCCAAATGTCATTTGAAAGAGCAAAAGGTGTACAGAGATGTCGCCATCTATGCCTAGAACACTGAAACGTTCAAGGACAATTAAAGAAGGACTAGATAGCATCGTATCAAAGCAGCCCTGCATGAACAGTGGCCGCTGCAGATCAACTAAATTTCTGTGAAGCACAATGTACTGAGCAAAGAATGTTACTTTTCAAATTGTTGTGGTGTTTTCCTTTCTCTGGCACTTTCAGCAAGAAAGAAAAACAGTGCATTTTGCTATCTTCATTTTGTAACCACGATACGTTTACCAGGGTTTACGTGGACAGGTTTAAAATTTTACATTCACATTTCCATGTAAAACTTTTAGAATACAGCAGAAAATGAAAAAAAGCCTGTGTAGAATCTTAACAGGAAAGTGTAAGATGTAGCTTGGAGGGAAACACTCACAAATTTCTACAGGGTTAGAGTCAGGGTGCCACAAATTTTTCTAAGTGTCAAGAACATACTTAGCAATTTGATACTAACCCCAACCTCACAGAAATGGTCAGAAGTGAAGCAACCTTCTTTTTCTGAATAACCTCAGATATTTTCTCTAGCAGAGATCACTTAATTTATAATCCATCCCCTTGGATGGCAATTCTACATGCAACTAGTAAGAATACTCTGAGGTGATTGGAATGAGGCATTTCATAGAAAATGTTCTATAGAAAAATTCTGATTGTCAGGCATTTAGATTATTTGAGACCCTTTTGTGCTGGCTGTTGCAGCCACTGCCAATAATATAAGGGCACAGACAGGAAGGGCTCATATTAACAAAGGTCTACACTCCAAAACCTACTTCTTCCCGTTCTTTAGCAGCCTTAGCCTCTGCTTCAGCTTTCTGTGTCTCAGCCTGTGTGTGATGTTTAGCTCTGCTCCTTTTGGAGAAGGTAGAGCTCTCAGCATTGCTGGTTGTTTCAAGAATTCTGAAATATATTGATATTGAATAAACTTTAATCTTCAGACTTGTATTAGGCTGCAAATAGAGAACCGATCACCTGGTTTTAAAACCAGTTGAAAAACACGCTTGATTCGTAACGAAAGAATTAAAGTAAATAACTAAGTCACCAATTCACTATGGAATGATGAAATAATGGTTTATCAATTTATAGGTACAAATCATGCATCTCCAGCGTTTTTGAGGGCAAAATGAACTTGACTAATCGCTAGCGCTATATACAAGAGTGAACTGTGTTAAGGAAACAATATCTGAATTAGTTCTTATCGTAGACGAGAAACTGCAAGAGACATTGTACCTAAAATGTCCGAAAAGTGTAAACATTGATCTGTCATAGCGATATTTGTATGATAAAGGGTTAGACAGCTGTCTTCTGGGCCCAGTTGTTCGAAAGGTGGATAGCGCTATCCACTGGATAAATCACTATTCCCGGGATACGTCAATGGGTTTTGCTGATACTTATCCGCTGGATAGCGATTTATCCGGTGGATACCGTTATCCACCTTTTGAACAACTGACGCCTGTGCTAAAAAAACTGTTTAAAAAAAAAACCTTCTTAACTCACTTCTGTTTTGGGCTGCTCTTTTCGGTGATATAAATACCCGGTAAAGCCGGAAAAACCGACGACATGGACATTTCATCTGATAGCTTTTCTTCCTGGTTACATCAGGGCGATCAATCTCCCTCAAAGATATAAAGAACATTAGAAGAAGCGTACATTAATTCGCTGAAACAACGTTCCATGATCTCCATAGCAATAAACATGAGCTTCGAGAGTAAAGTTGCCTGACGTTCCTGCAAAGGCCTGGTGACTAAGCTATAGAAGTTTACCGCTAGACAAAGTATAGTGGGCTTTTATTATTGTAACCGCTGTTCTTGAGTTTGCAGGCATGTCAAGCTATCCACCAATTAGAGAGCGCCAACTAGTCCACCAGCGTTGGCATTTTGCGTAATCAGCCGGTAAATTTTCAAAGGTTTCGAGCAAGTTTCCTACCGCAGGTTTTTAATTTTTATCACCGCAATCTCTATATTTTCTACAGTATGTGGTTGTTCATTGTACTTTCGTTGAATGCCTTGCTCAGTAGTCATGTTTGGCTCGGAGAAGCAGCACTAAAAGAAGGAGAGTGCGAAGGTAAGCGTTGAAATTCTTCGAAAGTTGCAAGAAGTCTTTGACACGTATGGTGTTCTTGAGAACAGCTCTGAATTATCTATGAAACAGTTTGGCCGCAAGCAAATTAGCGAAACGAATAGAGGTAGAATTGTAAGACCTGTTTGCAAACGTAGGGTGAAAAGCATCAGAGCACTGATTCGATTTTAATCGATTCACCTCGCCTTTAATTTTGTGGTCAAACCTGACAGCCAGTTTAAATTTAACCTTAAGCTTGTTCGAGTCTCATTTTGCTATTTATGATTGGAAAAGTGAGGTAAAAAAATGATTATGAAACATTTCCACGAAAATATTTGCCGTGTAGGTATTAAAACTGGCTGGTTGCCAGTGGATAAGAAGCTGAAGTTATCGAATGTTCAATAGGAATTTTGTGGGAATTTAACCAGGTGCATGGACTGGAAGTGTTGTCAGCTGTTGAAATAATTATGTCTCAGGAACCATTCCATCAACCTGGTTGGGTCAAGGTAGTGGGGTATACAGTATCCAGGGTTTATTTTTCATGTTAAAGTGTGGGCAGATGTCTGTGAGTTTTTAGTGGACATTTCTGGATCTCCAGAACTCTGACCAGAGAGAAAAAACTAATATCAAATTTTGAGGTGAACTAATGTAATAAATTTATTTTTCTTATGAGGCAGCACTAATTTTCATTAAATTGGGGATTATTAAATGGGTATTTTGAAAATATCTTATGATGGTATACATGTACCATCACCCCCTTTTCTTTGACTGACTCTGACGTGTTTATGTCTTCTCCACATGCTAGTCCAAGAGCTTTTTCTTTTGTCTCCTCCTCAAAAAAATTAGTTCTTGAAGTGCAAAGCAGCAAGAGAAGAAAATCCTCTGTCTCTGCAAATTTTATCTCCTATCCAACTGTGCAGTGCTTCAAAATTGTCATTAAAGGAACAACCAGTGAGATTCACATTATCACCTGCTCATCAGCATTCTCATCAGCTGTAATTGTAAAATTGCATAAAATTTAGTGTTAAAGCATCTTCCAATAAGAACGAATTGTCAGATACTGCACCGTGAACATAGCAGGAAAGTGACATTCACAGGGTCTGAAACCATGTTATCTTTCTCTCTCACTGCTTTGTAGTTCATTGTTGCAGCTTTGTACCTAAAGTTTGTCTGGAAAGGACGAAAAACCTCAGGGACCAGGGTATCTTCTCCAATGAGGCATACACAATAATATACTGTTTGGCCGTGATGCTGTGTCCTAACCTGTCTGGTTTGACTGGAGAGTTCATGATGGGAATTGTGTGACATTCTTGGGTACCAACAATAACAGCACACCTCTACTATAAAAATCTGTGATTATTTTATTCTTGATTATTCTTAATTTCAGTTTGTGTCAAGTTTTTGACAAATTTGGCCGGTACATTGACAAGTGAAGAAGTTTCAAGTGTTGACAAGATTCAGGATAAGTTAAAGGCTGTCTGTGGAAAAGCAAAGAATAAAGAAAACCGATTTGTGAGTAAACTGAACCTTTACTCAATAGGCAATTTTTTAGTGTTCAAGTCCGCCTCTTTTTCAAACTAAGAGAGTCCAGGTGCAAAAGTTTTGTGCTGGTAATTGGTTTTACTTTCAATTTCAAATGAATAAAAACTCATTTTTATGAGAAAGATTTGGACTCACTTTGAAAGAGAGTTTGATGTGATCTCGGAAGTGGCCTGTTCAACGTGATGAACATGAGGACTTAAGGTGGTTGTCACTTTTATTCTTATCAAGCAGAGCTGGTTACCAGCAGTATACCACAATGTTCTTTGCCTCTCACTGCCGGCTAGTTTGTCTTGATTTTCACCGAAAATCTTATCAGAAACTTGTCAAACTACCGCCTACAATGGGCTAGCCTGGATGGCTATTTCAAAAGTTATTGAAACCCCTGATCAAGTACTGTTAGTAGCACAAGCGGTTAAGGTGTCAATTTTAAAAGTATTGTTGATATTCCCTGGTGGCGTGGGGTGGGGTGGGGGGAAGAGACCCTTGGAAAATGGTTGGAAGCTCTTCTGTGTGGACAGTTGCTAAAAATAGGCTTTCAGATGTTGTCATCATCATTGTTCTCATTTTCGTCATTATCACTACTACTATTATCACTATTGTCATGATTATCATGGTCCTATTTCTTAATTGCAGTGTTGCTATATCGTCATCATCATTGTTTTCGTCATCATCATCATCATTATTATCACTACTGTCATGATTATCATGGTCCTATTTATCAATTGGAGTGTTACTATATGGTCATCATCATTGTTCTCGTCGTCATCATTATCATCATCATCATTACCATGATCCTTATTGTCATGATTATCATGGTTATTAATTGCAGTGTTACTATATGGTCATAATCATTGTTCTCGTCGTCATCATTATCACCATTACTATTGTCATGATTTCCATGGTATTATTTTATTAATTGCAGTGTTACTATATTGGGGGGACCAGTGATGCTGCCACAGGTATGCTGGGTGAAATTTCCAAGCCGATGAGTTATCACAAGCCTCCAGAGAAGATATGCGAGCGGCTCAAAACACTTGATGCTCAAATTTGTGAACTGCAGTATGGTAAGAATTGAGAAAGATTTGATTGCCATTTAAACTTGATAGTTGTACTGGTATTCACTAACGTTGGTAGCATTGTCTGTTTTCATGACCTCTTTTATATGAAGAAAAAAAAATCACAAAATGTACCATGTCTTTACATCCTTTACCCAGTCTTGGTGAGGAAATGAGCAGGCTATAGTTGATAATGGCTTGATTTATACTGGTGGTCCATTACAATTGAATTTCAGCTGTTCCCATCTCCGCTTGCCCCCCCCCC
>BLFK01000862.1:1868820-1886401 GCA_014634185.1 Astreopora myriophthalma | reverse complement strand
CCCCCCTCTTGTGTTTAGATGAGGCTATGTAAATACGGAGAAAGTCCTCTATTGCTTAAATTATGAAATATTTCTCAAGAATAATACAACAAACGAAGGAAAATGTTGTTTACAGTGTTCACTTCTTGATTGAAATAGATTTTCTTAATACACGCTCTGGGCAATCACATTCCCTACTAGCCAATCAAACCGTGCATCTGACAACACATGAACCAAGCAGAAATCGCGTGATGTCACAACCGTGTTTACATGTACATACTCTCCTCTAAACACACCTATTTACCATTGAGAGCACATGTACTATCCTTATTGGGCTAATTATTTTATAAAATAGAATAGTTCCAAGTCTTAAAACCCCAACAATCTTTTTCTTCCAATGTCAACTGTCATCATTTGCTGTTTTTTTTTGTTTAATTTTATTTTTTTACATTTCTTACTTCCGTCTGTGTCGTTCTAAATGCAAAAATTGACCTTAAATTTGACGAAATGGTCATATGGTCAGTCCTTCAATGATGTTTGAAAGAGCTATTTTTACTTGTTTTTAATATCATAAATGATGTATGGATTTTTCTCTTTGTTGCAGAAAAACAAATTGATCTGAATACTGTCGACCTTAAGAAGCTACGCGTCAAACAGCTAAAGAAGATATTGAGTGACTGGGATGAGGAGTGCGTGGGTTGTTTGGAGAAATCAGACTTTATAAGGAGAATTGAACAGCTCAAAGCGGAGCACACAGAACTCTGATTTATGAAATTGTACACGATCATAATTATTGCTTTGTACCGATTTTTCAAGTCGAGAAACTTTCGAACTCTCTACTTTGAAAAGCCCCCGTCTGTCTTTAAGTTCTGAGTCTTCCGAGGCATTTTTAGCGAATATCCTTGAAGTGCACATGCAGCCTACAGTGTTTTTTAATGGTTTTTCTTTCTGCAAGAAATTTTGCACTAAACCGTGGAAGGTGAGAGGAAAGGAAGGATAAAGGTAAAGAAAATAATGGACTACAGGTAATTTGAAAGCATGGCTTGTTGAACAAGTCGATCCGTTGCTGAAATGACGTCACAATTCGGCCTCGACCAGGACACCCCAAGCACTCGGTCAACTTCAAGGAACGTGTATTTGGCGGGAATTGTGATTGCCCCCAAAATAAAGCCGGATACCACAAAAAGAAAAGCGTCTGAACGGTACTCTAACTTCGTAGAAACCAAAGCAATAAAAAAGTAATAAATTTTAAAAAAATTGTAAGCTTCATGGGCACTTTAAGGCCGATACACGCAAGTGCTTTGCTCCCGGAGAATGCTCTAGGGTCATTTTGTACGACCAGTACACATGAATATTTCCCTTGAAATCCTTGGTACACACGGAGGAGCTTGCCCCTGGGGCATATAACCCGGGAGCAAAACCCCACCTGTGTATTGGCCTTTGCTCCAAATCAATTTCCTCCATCCCATGAAGTTTTAAATGTGTCCACGTATGGAACAAAATGTTCAGGAACGTAACGGCTTTTTACGTTGAACCAGTATCTAAGACCTCATAGTTTGGAAGATAACGCGCTGTTTCTAAAGAAATTTTCTACACCAGAGGAGAGGAATTAAGCCACATGTATATTTAACTTCCTGGTTGAAGAAGTCGCAGGAAACTTAAATAAAGTTTGATATATTCCAGTATTTCTGCCCAATGTTAATATGTTTAGGCTTTATTCACCCGTGCAGCCTCATTTTCATTGTTAGGCGAGAGCTTCTTCAGTGCTCAGTTTCCATTGCGGGGAACTGAGGAAAATTAGTTGTAAGATAACATCTTTATTAGATTGGTTTTCAATTAAGCGCCGAAAGTAATTACGTGATTGCTTTAGCTTTAGTTTAAAAAAAAAAGAAAATTCGCCAAATTTTCAACCAGTCGGATACAAAACTAAAGCCAATTGCGACCTCGCCACCGTCGTTTCCCGCGCTTGAATTGGCGCCGGCTGCCTTGACTTGCTTTGCGTTTTGATTGGCTAGTAAGACCAAGCAGTGAATTCGTTGGCTGAAAGGTACATTTCGTACAGAACGTGATTGGCTCTCTAATTACTTCGTTTGTGCTTTAACGACACTTGATTGGAAACTGCCCTGATGTAATCGAGTCAGGAACTCGCGTGATGTTAGTTTGACAAGGCGGTGAAAGTCGATAGCGGGAAAGGAATGAGATCGGAAGGAAAAACAGTCAGAAACGGAATTGTATCAAAACGGAGTAATTTTCAAGTTGAGATTCTTCGCATGTAATCAGTCAATGTCGGAAACATTTCAAATATTAAATACAACATGCTCTAAGACGACCAGCATTCAAAGCATTCTGGTCTCGGTAGTTAATTACGCTATCATGAAACCGCCAGGTTTTTTATCAATCTTTTTTTTTTTTACGGTTACTAGGGACATCCGATTTTATGCAATCAGCGACATAACGTAACTCCAACCACAAGAATTTGTACAAAATAGTCTTTATTTGCAGTTTAATTCTCATATTTTAGGCAATTTCATTATATAGGGCCATCCAGGCTCGCCTGTCTTTTATCATAAAAAATTAAAATCTTTATTTACAACCTGGTAGAAAAATCGCTCTACGATACAATAAAAATCTTCTCTACATACCTTCCTGCTTTCAAGTGGGCATAAATATATCACGGCTACAAAAATATTATTTTCTATCACTGGGCCACTTCTCTAATCGATATTGTCAAAGGTGATTCTTTGACAGGAACTCTCGCACTTGGTAGCCAGCAATTTTACATGTGCTGTGAAATGCACATAAATTGCAGACCTCGCATTAAGGCGATCTTCCAAGAATGTGCGAGCTATTAGAGCATAGCCGCTTAAATGAAAACTCCTGAGTCGTATTTTGCTTCGGCGGCTACGTCTATTAACTGTACAAGCTGAATCTTAATTTCTGTGAGTTAATGCATCCAAAATCCACTAAGCAGGACCACTCAATTGAAAGCTATGAGCAGCACTTAACTTGAATATCGTCTACGTTTTCTACTATACAATGTGGCAGAGCCTAGGTGGAATTATAAAATCGGCCGAGGACAACTGGAAGAAATTTCTTCCTCCTTTCCTTTATTCGTCCTGAAAATCCTTAGCATTGACGCCTAGTTTCATGTTTTCGAAGGTTAATGTATAACTATCGGAGCATTTCTAACAGGTATAAAAATATGTTAACCCAGTTTAAGTACGAAGGTTTGAACGAGCACAGTCACGGCGTTATACTTTCAAGAAAGAAAACTACACAAAATGGAATTCAAGCGGTGGAGTCTGGGTTAGTTCCACGAGATGTCTATGTTTTCAACGAAAAAAAAAAAAAGTTTCGTTTTCCTGTGTCCGTTTGATTCAAAGCAGACTGCAAATAAACGCTCTAAAAATAAACAATACCAACTTCCCACAAAGATGACTTAAAGCCAAAAAAAAAAAAAGCAGTAAATTAAGCTACGAAAGTTCAGCAAACGTCCATGCTCTTTAAGATTTTGTCAGTGTTTCTTAAGTGAAACACGGAGTCTGTCAGGGATCAATTTTCTACCAAAAGACTAAGTGACTTAGTGGAAACGAGGAAAATGTTTGCTACCTTTGGGCTATTAGACGTTACAATGACAGGATCTGATCAGATGGAAATAATCTTCAGCTTCTGAAGTCTAAAATACTTCACCGCCGTCTTCAAACGAGACTTGCTTCTCGCAAGTGGAAGGTACATTCCAAACAGGTTCTCCACCAGTAGAATGCCTCATAAAATACTAGAATAACATCTGCGATTTTTTTATATGCAGCTTTCAATCTCACGACCATACAGGTCTCGTACCTTGCAAAACAAGCTCTGAAACGGGAAGCGATCACGGCGTGAAAGTGCTTCACCGCTGTGGTAAAGCCTTTCTGGCGTTGAATTCATCGCCGGCCAACCGGCTGAGTTGAGCTGTCGCGTTAACATTACTAAGCAATTGCACGCCTGCGTCGTGGTCACGTGCTGAGGGTGTAGCACGGCGGTGAGTAAAGGTCGACATCGCAGTCTTATCAGTTTAACTCTTTAAAGATCCGTGATCACTAACTCGCTATCGGGTCCACCCGACAACCGAAGAGGAACATTCGGCGAGTTTCGGGCACTGTCCACTTCAGGCGAATCACTGTCGTTTTCGTCAGCTAACATCCTTTCGGCAGCTGCGTGAAGATCGTCTTCAGAAACGTCGAAAGCCTCAGCGATTTCCTGCTCGGCAATTCGAAGCAGAGGATCGTCCAAGGTAATCGATATGCCTTCGTCAAGCAGCACGTCCTCCAGAAGGCTGTGGACGCTTCCCGTCCTATTCTCCTCGCGCGGCCGTGTATTGGCCACGTCTCCCGAAGTCGGCAAACCCAAAGTTTCACTTCTGCTCCGCTGCCTCAAATAAGTTATTGGACCAAATATTTTCCCGCCTTCTCCTGTTAAAGGCAAGCTCGACGCTGCCTTGATACCAGCATGTCCTTTATTGGACGGGTAAGAACCCCTTTCTTCGGGATCTTCTGAAGGAAGTTCAACGTCATCACGAGGCTTCTCAGCCTCACTTTCGTTTGCGTTTTCGTCTGCTGATGTGCTTTGAGCCAGTAATCGTTCGTCATTGAACACGCTGGTTTTCTGCAATAACAATAAATAAGAAAGTAGTAAAGGCAGATTTCTCTTACAATTACCTTCCTTTCGGAAGCTCCAAATCATTTTTTTTCCTCTGTAAAAATGGCAAGTTCTCGTCTATGCTCATTATATAGTGCCAGGAGAGGAGGAGGTCTCACACTGTCGTGATAAGGCACACCTCAGAACTTGAAAAATACGTCGGAAAGCGCGCCAAAACATACATTCAGTGTTTCTCACCGGCATGTAAGCAAGAGATGCAAAGCTGGGGATAACTAAATCTACCTACAATAAAGTGCATAAGACTATCAGCCTTTCGTAAAAGTTTACGAAGCTGGTAAGGCTTGTGTGTTCCACCTACCATTTTTTCAGTGAGATTAGACATGGAAGAACTCTTTCTCTTCTTCTCCACGGCGTTTTCACTCTTTCCCAGGAAGGCAGAGAGGCGGAAAGAATTGGGTCGACGAAAACTGCGCAAAAAACAGGCAATCACAAAACGTCAATTTATTATGCTGACCAATGGTAAATACTTCGCAACAAGTGCCGCGAAGTGAGTATTAGGGAGTTTGAGCGCATGCGTCTTTGAGCGACGGACGGCTCCCCTAAAGCCCCGGTCAAACGATCAAACATTTTCGTCCAAAATCGTGCGCGAGTTGTGTTGGCCAGGGTGGCTAAACGATCAAACATTTGTTCGTAACACAAAATGATGGATGAAAATGATGTTTGATCTAGATCAAACACGGGAAACTATTCAAATGCAACGTTGAGACAAGCGGCTAAACGGTCAAACACGTTCATCCAACACGATGTTGAACGAACTTTAGTATAGTAAATCGCCGCATACTGAGGTGTGATTTTTCACAACAAGGCGGACATGTTGGAGAAAACCAAAACCAAAACAAAGAAGTGGCCCCATATTTGACGAGAGGTCTGAATTTATGCAAATCCTTTGTTTTGTTCAAATAAACCAGTATGGCTGCTAGTCACGTGAGCGAACTCTCTATATAAAAGCAAAAGCGTGGTTGCCACAACGCATATTACCATCAAGTGCAGTGTAGCGCTTTTCAATATGTTGATTCCTTTTTCCCTAGATTCGGATTTGGAATTTGCTACCAGCTGAGGCTGAGCAAGAGAAACGATCAGGGGCTTTTAAAGCTACTTCCGCTAAAGCCATACCGGCTATTTCAGATACCACGAAGCTGTTTACAACCTCTAACTTTATTGGATCCGTTTAGGACGCAGCTCTATTGTTTTTAGGGTTAGGGTTCAATGTTTCTGTTGTTTCTTTGAATGCTTCTATTGTTTTCTGAGCAAATCGCGTGGGCTGTTGTAATAGCTGCGTACTGACCCGGCTATTTCGTTTCCATTACATCTTAAGAGATGGTAGATTTTAATTTTATTTCTCACCTGTCCATTTGTACTAGTTATTGTATCGTTTATGCCTTCCTAGTATTAGCTGAATGTGCTATTTGGGAGCGTAACAAACTTAAAACCAAGAATTAAAAGGGAAAAATGCAACACTTCCGGATGTCGTCGATCAATGAAAACCCCTTTGAGTTTAAGTTCGCTTATTCTATTGCGGAGGCCTGTCGTCGTCCAACAACTTGCCAGATTACTGGTCACCATTAGACTGTGATCGCGCAATCGAGTTAATTATTTACACTCACACGATTGGCTAGTTTCGACATGTGCAAGAACAAAAGAAAGTCTCAACATTGCGTTGAGTAACTGTTACGCAATCGAGTACGATGGCGAACGGTCAAGAAATGGGGTAAAGTGCTTAAAAGTCACGCAATCGAGAAGTCTGCTTAACTGCTGAATACCCTGCCACTGATTTGCATGTCAATGATTAAGAATAGCGTCCATTGTGTTCTGACTCGTTCTTCAAAGAACGCCGCTAATTGCTAACAACAGGAGCAGGCTATTCAGCAGTTACTCTGGAACGTCAAACAGGAAACGAAACGAAGAACGAGGAGTTAGAAGAACTGAAACAAAAATTTCATAAGAGCCAAAGGCCGAAAGTTGGGTAGTGAATAGGTTTGTGCGATTCCTTACCTATGACGAGGAGACGCAGCAACGGCATTTTTAAGACTCTCCCAAAAACCTTTATGCTACAGAAAGAACAAAATTGAGTCATTAATCGCGCCACGCGTCACGCAAGAAATGCGCGACGATACCAAAGAAAGTCTGGGTGAATGACGTCAATATTTTAAAGTTTAAACCTCCTTACGGTACTCGTTTGACCTGTTAAGAGAGATCCTTGTATTTCGTTGAACGAAATCAAAGAAATTTTCTGAACATGTTTTACCTGCGCTTTCTGAGATGCGTCTTCCTTCAAGAACAACTCATCGTCATCCTCTCCCAGCTGACCAGAAATAGCGCGGCGCAACTGTGGTCCAAGTCCATGCAGGGTCCGAAGACCCGCCTGGAAGCGGAAGTGACAGATTAACCAAAGCAGGAAGGCGGCGGAACTCAACAAGCAAAACGGTAATGACAATGGGGAGTTTGTGGAAAACAAGGAGTTCAGAACGCCCTGGAAATTTCGGAGTGTGGTTTCAAAACGTAGTGTGTGTAATGTAATAACTCGCCTGACAACTGCGCTACTCTTTCTTCTGACCTTTAAGCGCAACTCTTTTCCGCTACACTCTGTACTCCATTTTTTACTACACTAAAGGAGAGTCAGTTTGGAGTGATAGATAAACTGAGGAACAGATCGCCGAGTTGTAGACGCATCAACTGCCCGTATGGCTGTGGCTTACCTGCAAAGCCATCGTGCCATTTTCAGGGATCTCAGCCTGGTCTTGGGCCTTCTGCCTCGCTTTGAAGCGTCGGAAATATTCCTGAATCAAGTACGTGGCATAAAACTTGCCTACTGTAACATCATCATCTGTGTTGGACGAACACATGAATTACTTCACGGTTTGTGTGGTTTAAAGTTTGAGAGCAGTTGGTTTCTCCATCCGTCTTTGCGACACCCTTTTATCACAATCAAGCTACGTCACGCATGACCAGTGTTTTTGGAATTTCAATCTAGTGTTAAATCTGCTTATCCAAAACAGAAGGTTCTGAAATTTCGCTTTGAAAAAAATATACAGCATTCCTAATGAATTGTAGAACCTGTTCTAAATTCCTGAAATTGCTTTTCAAATATTATACTAGCGCGAGAGTCTTGTTCATGTCTGAGCGTGTCAGCGTTACGTTACGTTTTCTTGTACATAACGTGGCTGCTTATTATAGCTATCCGCTGTTACATTTTACGGCGGGGATTTCATTAAGACTTTCAAGATTCCAATCAAATGTCGGAGGTTTCGAAGTTATTTCAAGTGTTCCGGATACTGGGAACACGTGACATATTGAGCGTTTTCACACGACGCCACGACGGCCATGATGGTGTTCCACAAAGAAAGGGGGGTTATGTTAATAAGGATTTGGAACGTTACCCACCACCGGTAAACCACCACCGGGTGCACTTACCACGGGGTAAACCACCCTGAACTAACGAACTAACCTAACTAACCTAACCAAACTAACCATATGCATGAACTAACCCTAACCCTTACCCTGAAACATCTAAGTCGCACAACACATGCTTACGCTGGTCAATGTGGTGCCCAGTCTCTTTGGTGCATCGTGTGATGGTTCAGCCCATGGTAGGTGAACGTTGCAAATGTATAAGGTTATGTTGGTGTACCAAAACAATCCTCCGGTAATTGAAGTCCAATTTTTATGCAAATAATTTCTTTTGTTTCACAATATGGGTGATTGTCACGAGAGTGAAAACGCTCTATAGCTTGACAGTCCGAGTGCTATGCCCACCCCGCCCCAGTACCTCTCAATCTCTTTGTCAATAAACAAACCCATACTTACGCACTCCAGGAGGCTGGACAACTTTATCTAAGAGTTGTATAGACGTCTTTGGCCAGATTCGAAGAATGATGTTTCGCACTTCTCCGTTCGCTTTGTCTATGGAGCCTTTACCTACAAAAATAACAAACCAGATCGTACTGGGATAACCACACGGATCAAGCTTAACATATGGGGTTGGAAGCCCGTCTTACCCTCCGGTTTTTTGATGTTCAGGGAAGATCGAACGAGTCCAAACAGAGTTGCATTGAAGTCTACCATTCCATCTTCAGTTAGAGGCATGTTCATGGTGACTAGTCGCTGTAAGACAAAAAGAAAAAAAAGACGTAAACAAGACGAATAGAAACTCATAGATACAACTTATCAAGATTCCAGTTTGGCTTTGGGGCGGGCATTGCGAGGGGGGGGTATTGTTGCCCCGCTTTTATTACACCCCATTATCTTTATTTCATTTTTTGTTCACATTTTTCCTTTTATGAAAATACATGCCTGGAAAAGTCATTCCATCCAGCGCCGCAAGCCAAGTTGTGACAAGAGTTTCGTGACAAGAGTTTCGTAAAGAACAGTGGGATAATTCCCACTTCTCACTGAAAATTGATCTTTACCTTGCATGCTTCTCTGTGTGGGCAGAATTTTCCAAATCCCAGGGGTGGAGCTATTCTCTTCAGCAAGGTGACAATATCGACGTGTTTTATGCAGCCTCGGGCGTCAGGGTCGTACTCGGACCAGACCCTTACGTACTCGTCCAGATGATGGGGACCGAGAATTGACCAATCACGCGTCAGATAGTCAAAATTGTCCATAATCACAGCAACGAACAAGTTAATGATCTAAAACAAGGAAAATAAAAGTGTGGTCAAAATATTTATTTACGCTCGTCGTTCTGTCGCACACTTGTTCACGATCGAAATAAAAACTTCAGCTTTGAACTGGCAGGAATTGCCTGCACAGATACTGGCGGCTACTTCAGGAATCTCGTCCCCAGTTGCTACGCTATCCAGCGGAACGGGCAACGGACGCTCTGGAGAAACCCAAACCGGAAACCATCAAATCCTAGTTCCGGTTTGTTTGTACCGGCGTGACGTTCAATAAGAAAAGAAACAGCCGCTGCTACTGATCACTTTCATTGTGTTTTGAGGTTTCTCTAAAAGAAGCGCAGTATGAAAGCTTTAATCGCCGTCGTATTTTCTCTTTTCGTGCAATTTTCCCGGGAGTAAACCACATTGAATGACTTTACGCCAACAACTTCCAGTCATGCTTTTTCTTTGCGATTGTTTTTACCAGCCAATCAGAGGCAACCCCATTTTAAACTAGCCTAAAGATCCACAGATCCATGGTGCTGACCGAAGGGATAACCGCCCCCGGGAACCAGATTGGTATTTTAGTGACTGAAACATCTCCCCCTGAAACAAGAAATAAGGAGTTTGTCTACCTCAGCGCGCTAATCACGCTATTAATACGAACAACAGGTTCTTTCAGCAAGAAATTGCTTGATTACAACTTAAAGCGGTCTCTCATGAAACCAAAATCAAGTTAATTGCTTTAGCGAGGAGCCCGTCACTTCATGGGTCCTGCCTTCATCAATCATAACAGATGCACGAGCTGAAATGGGCCAAACAGAACCTAAAGAAAATAGCTGTAGCCGGCATGGGAGCAACTTACAATTAGATTTGGCTTTGCTTGTGATTGGGTGAGAAAGTGGTGCCATAATTTCTCCCCAATCCCCAATAGTTTATTCGGGACGTCACGCAATGCTCCACTTTCATTTGCGTGACGCCCCATATAACAGCTGCGCAGGAGACTACAAAGCATACTAACGCAATTACATTTGACCGCAACTAAAAACCGCCCTCAAAAGGCTAAAATATCGCAAACCGCTACTTAACGAGATACATCCTTACCAAGAAGGAGCAAATCGAGTAAAACGACACAAAATAGAAGAATGCGAAGTCCGACCCGCAAAGGCCCGAGGGTTCTTGCGGGTCTGCTCCAGGGTCACACTTCACATCATCTCGATTCGTGCACGATAACATAATTTGCTGCCAGTTTTCTCCCGTGGCAGATCTAAGAGAAAGAGGGAAAAAAAGTCAGATATTCAAATATCCGGTCCCCCTCCATGCATGGCTTTTAAACCATAAAACGGCTACAAGAAATAGGGATTACTAAAAAACATGGGTTCCCGTATAAAGTCTTTGGGCGGATGTGTTGGGGGAGTCAGAGATGTTACGGAAGTTAGCCCACGACAGTAGGCGAATATTTCAATCTGGCATTGTTACGCAAATTTTACTTTCAATTGAAGAATGCTTTACATCGAACAAGGAAGAAGTCAGAAGAGCAAGCCAACAGAATCGATATCGTTCGCTATAAATTAATAATCATTTTCACATGACCTCACTACGGCCATTTTGGTGGAGCAAGAAAACGCGAACGTGCCTCCAAGGAAAGGAAAGCTACACGATTCAAAGCTCTTTAATATCCAAGAACCAACTATATGACGTCATTAGCTTCATGAGACCACTCTAACGATGCAAATTGTGTCAGTTGGGGCGAGATTTAAGAAGGTTAGAAACTCTCCTCGCCAACCCATCCGAGGCTAGCCCCGCCGAGCTTCCACGTCTGGGGGGAGGCACCCATTAAATTAACGCTACCGGGCAAACACGCTGGAGAGAGGGGGAGGGGGGTTAATAAACTATTCGATGCAAACATTTTTTTTGTTTCTTTCGGGAACAATATGGTCGCTGGTCACGTAACTGAAGACTATTAAATAGCATTAGTCCAACAAGCCCTTGCTACTAAGAATTGTCCATTTTAACATTTTTGCCTCATAGTTAGCAATCACAATAACTAAAAGTTAACCGTGTCAGAAGCAAATTCTTAAGATTTCCTTTACCTAAAAAGAACCATAAGAGATTGAGGAAAGGTCTGGAAATTGTTATTCCGGTTTATTTCTGTGTCAGAGTCCAGAGCGATACGGCCAAACATCTGCAGAAATAAAATGAATGTTAATTTAATCAATGCAAATTTTCTTTGTTATTGGCAGATTTCGTAAGCTTTTAAGACCAAAAATTCAAAGACCTTTCAATACTTTCAAAGGACCACAAGCTGAAGTTTATTATCATTTAGGTCAAAGGACTCCCATGAGAATATGTGATAGTAATATTTTCCGTCGCGACTGACAATGACATTTGACATTTTGCACGCCTTGTGGGCGTATTGCCTTGTCATGCGTTGTCATCACAGGGAGCTTACGAAACGACGACGCCAACGACGACGCTATAAAACAATAGGTTTAGTGAGCAAAAACAATGGCTCTGCACCTTCTGCACGTGCGTTTTATAATTTGGTACATTTCTTTGCCGTCACGTCTTAAATAACGACGTGAAATGACCAAATTTCAGGTTCTGTGGAGGACGTTAGCAGATAACCATGAATTTTCAGTTATCTCCCTACCCTTCTAACCCGCTCATACCAGTTTAATTCTCCAACAGCCACTACACAATTTAAATGCGGAACGACATGAAATAGTTGCGTAGTGACACGAATAACGCGAACTTGCATTTTTAAATGACGTCCTCGTAGCCCTCGTCGTCGTCGTTTCGTAAGCTCCCTAAAGGTGATGTTACACGAGCCGATTTTTAACGCCGATTTTTAACGCAACATTGTTGCGTTAAGAGTTGTCTCGCGTAACATGGCGCACAGGGCGATTTTTAACGCAACATTTTGTTGCGGCAACAAGTTGCAGGTTTTTGAAAGCGATTCAAAAACATGCAACATTGTTGCCCGAATTCTGTTGGTGTTGGTGCGTGTAACACCCCCGCCGCTGAATTTTAACGCAACATCGTCCCAGAATGCACCATGGAGAACCGACACTCATTGTCCGCCATATTTGTTGCCCGGGATTTGTCGAGCAGGAGCCTGGGTTCAAATGTTGCGAGCAATGTTGCGTTAAAAATCGTCTCGTGTAACATACCGTTGCCGCAACAAACAAACAACAAACAACAAACGTGCGTTAAAAGTTGTCTCGTGTAACATGGATTAAAAATCGGCGTTAAAAATCGGCTCGTGTAACATCACTTTAATGGAGGGTCCTCACTTCCTTGCATTGGGCAAAAATGGTTCTCAAAATGTCTGGGTTTTACTGTAAGACTCAGAAAACCGTGAACACCTAAAGTATTGGAGGTATTGTTATGTGACCAATCACAGAAAAGGTCAGGACATGTGAGAAAACCTCGAAACCACGGACTAATTACCGTCGATCTTTGCGGGTTTGCTTTCTCACTCCTGATTGGCCTTTTCCCTCTGATACAATAACATTTCATAAATATTTCTAGTGTTTGCGGTTTTGTAAATTTCACAGTGAAAGGGTTTCAAGGCGCGTACGAGCGTAGTATTGTCTTTGTTGGAAGTGTTGAGGTCGTAGTCCCAGTAACGCCCAACTTTACTTGATCGGCATAGGGTGCAGGTCAAGGGTTAGGGTTCATTATTTCTGTTCCATGTTTATTTGCTTCTACTGTTTTCTGAATCACACCCGAGAGCCGTCGACGCGTACTGACCCTACAAGAAGTCCCAAATAAGCCAACATACCTGCATCCCAATTACGGCATAAATAAAGAACATCATGACGATAAGAAGAGCCACATACGGTAGAGCCTGATAGAAATATAAATAAAGAGCAAAATGAATTCCTACGTTAATGAAGGGAGCGTGACGGGAATGTCACGCAACAACATGAGTGTCACGCCAACATGTCTGCTGGAGATTGGAGGACCTTTGATGACGAAGACCTGGCCTGCGTTTCTTGAAAGCCCTGAAGCTTTTAGGCCTATTGCTAGAGCCATTAAATTCTATCCACATCTTAAGATTAAGGCGTTAGAAAACGTGAGAAACATTGAAATAAGCTAGGCCTTTCATGTCTACAAAAAATGTTAAAGAAGAAAAACAGTTTCGTAGAATTAGGGGATGTAAAAAGATGGAGTGGTTCTCAAATGAGTGTCTGAGTGGTTACGGAGCCAATCACGTTCTGAAGGAAATACATTCTCTTTAGCCAATCACAAATCAAAGGAATTCACCCCTTGGTCTTACTAGCCAATCAGAACGCACAGCAAATAAAGGCAGCCAGCGCCTAGAGCGGGTAAACGAGAGATTAGCTCAATTTCGATATATTCAAATTCACTCTTGGCCAAAAGCATCATCGCGAGGCTCCGGAAAGAAAAAACAAACTCATACAAATCCTTACTTTATTCCCAGAGCCTCGAAGTCATGTCTAACGCCGCGGTTTGAAACTGAATTTGAAAATATCGAAATTGCTCTATTGATTTTAGTTTTGCATCTGATTGGTTGAAAAGTTAGCGCAAGTTTTTTTTAAAGCAATCGCAGAGTAAACCAAAACCAAAACAAAGCAATGGTGTCATTACTTTCGCCATTCAACTGAAAACTGCTCTCTCAAATGTCTTTTGGGGTCCAAAACGAATTCAGGGCCTTTGAGAAACGAGTCACTGGAGCAACAAGGCTTTCCTGCGAAATGCCAAATCTCTCGAAGGAGCTCAGACTACTGGCTCTAGTCCTTGTTATGTAAGGATTTTCAGAAAGATTAAATTGATATCTGAAAGTTCTAAAGACTAGAACCAAGTCAAGCGGTACACTATCAGCGAGGCTCACCTGGAACGACTTGATGAAGGTCCACAGAAGAGTCTTGATCCCAGACCCCTGATTGAGGAGTTTCACCAGTCGCAAGGCTCGAAACAAGCGAAAGAAACCAAACGCAAACATTTGCTCACTCTAAACAAATAACGAAGAATAACCACAAAAATTAACACGAAAATCTCGTCTTTATCTTTGCTACAGAGAAAAAAGTAATCAGCAGTCGGAAGAATCGTTTTTGTTCTTCGGTTTCTATGCACTGAAAGAAGTTTGCAGTTGATAATTTAGAGCTCTTTTTAAGTTGCCCAATATTTTAACAATTGCATTTTAGTAATTTAGACACGAATTTACTCTTTTGAAGTTATGAAACAAGTCGGATGATCTGTTGAATGAATAAGTGGCAAGATTACTTACTAAAATAACACTGAGCGCAAATGTTGCTTTAAATTGAATGTTCAGTTACGATGGAATGTTTTAACACGTATCGTAACGAAATTACTTTAGCGTTTCGTTAAACAAATAACAAATAACAAATAAGACGAAGTTAATGTTATTTGTGATCACTCTTTTAAGTATTTACTGATTTACAAATGCTCAAGTTTTAATCAGCGTTTAACTACGTTAAAATGCTTAGTGATGAATTTTAAAATAAAAATGGTGGGATGGTTTATCGTCTTACAATTCGTTGAACTCGTCCGTCTGCACTACTTTCCATTGCTAACTCCAGTTCAGAAATACCGCGATGTCTTCGGAAAACGTCCTACAAAGTAAATCGTTCTTTCCCTTGAACATGTTTTAGCATCCTTTAAAGGCGTCAAATAAGCTTTAGTCGTCAGGAAAAATATTGAACAGACCACTCAGGGTAACAAAGAATCTTGCTTTTAGCACAAGCAACCCACTCCTGACTGAGGGTAAAGATTTCTGTCAAGCCGAATAGCGGTAGACATATTGATGGATTGCAGGTTACATCATTGCCGCCATATTGGTGCCCGAAAACAATAGATCCCTGATTAGCTCCTATTGCTTATACCACCAACATGGCAGCAAGGACGCAACAAAGTTATTGTTATCAGTGTCTCCAGATATTTTCACGTTTCAAACTGTTGAACATTATTATTAATTTTCACATACGCATTGGTTAAGCGAAGTATCAAGCTCAGCAATGAACAACAATCTATATAATAAACGGTTTATACTCGCATTTTGATTGGTTCTGACTTAATATGTACTTTAAGACAAACGCATAGCTCACGTCACAAAAAATTTTGTTTGTTTATTATAGAAAACAAAGAGATTCCACGTTGCCATGCAGGTGCTCAGTAAAATATCACAGAAGACGTCAAAGCATGGAAAGAACATTAACAGCAACAACAACAAACGTTCATTCGCCCAATCTGTTCTTGAATGCTAAAGTTGCGGACTAAGGATTAAGTTATCTTTATTTTGAGTCTAGAGGCTAAAGAAACCGCAAGATTTTCGAGTTAGCCCCTACTCATTATGTTAGTTAGCTTTTAACAAAAGAAGGGGGGGGGGAGCATTTAGGAATAGAATAGACTAGCACAGAATAGAAACCGGAACTACTTTATTCATTTGACAACACGCTTAACTACATTACCGTGAATAATTCTTTAAGCCGCCGTTACACGTTGAAATTTTTGGAGGAAACTTATGTGCAACGGCGCTGCGAAACAAGTTTCAGCTGGCGTTGCATCGTGTAACATAGAAGGTCGAAATTCGTTCGGGAACGTTGAAACTGGTCTCGAAATGTTGCTACCAGATTCCCGCAAAACAATGGCCACCTCGAGAGATAAGAAGAGACGAGCGTTGGCAGCCTTGGTATTAATAAACATCTTCAAAGAGGAAGGCCAAAACAAATGCCGCTCGTAAAAGAAACAGAGTATTTTAGACAAGCGACTGGATAAAAAGAAGAATCAGAGGAGTCTATCATTGTTGGGAAAAGGCACCTGTTCTCCTTTACAATGCTGAGCAACTTTTCTTCTCTTCGATAACAAGAGTTTTCTCTTGGATTTCAACCGCTCCACATCACTGGTGTGCACTTCGTCCGCCATTTTGGTTTGGACGCCTGCAACGAATCATGGCCGACTTGTTGTTCCGCTTTCTGATTGGCTTTCGCAGCGTAGCGTAACAAGACCGAGCGAGACCAGCTTCACGAAGTGGTGTTATACGGTGAAACTCTTTTTATCACCACTGCCATTGTTGTGACCGCTGCAGAAGTACAAAGCGGTTCTACGTCTCGCGACGGAAGTTCAAAAAAGTTTCACGAAACCGACCATGTTACACGGTGCAAGGCCTGCTGAAACCGTTGTTTCCCAGCGCCGTTGCACATAAGTTTCAGCTGAAAGTTTCAACGTGTAAAAGCGGCTTTACTTACTGGAACATAGTTCTTACAATAAATAATGTTTCACTACTTTGGCAAAGGAAAATGTGTTTAGATCTTTCAGGTAATTAGGAATCGCATACCAGAGATCAATTGCTTGATAAGAGAACATTTGCTTATCAATGTTGGTACTGAGACGTGCCTTACAGAAATTTGACAATCGCTTAACGGTTCATGCGCCACGTTTTTGTTCTTACCACATGTTGATGTTATCTGCGATTACTGAACAGACGCACGGCAACGTAGTATTCATTTGTTTAATAGAACGTGTTAACTCATTTGATCAGCGGCCATGTTATTTGTGTTTATTTCTCTGGGAAAAAAGTTTAATTCCTGAAGGATTCATTAAATCAAGACACCAACAGCGCGGCCGTGACGTCATGTGAAAACGCTGTTTACTGACAAACGATTGGGAAACTGAGCTCACAGCACTAGAGTCTTCAACTTTGCAAAGGGGAGCAGACTGTAAAGGCTAGTTGACGCGTTCAATGCAACCACGCAAGCACAAACACAAGAACAAGAGATTGGGAACACTCGTTACGCCGACCGTGTAAACCGGGACGACGCAAGCAAAAACACCCGCAAAAGGAAAGGAAACTGGCAGTCCGCCACGTTGGAATGAAATCTCGCGCCAAAAAGCAGGGCCGAGTTGTTCGAAACAGGGTTAGCGCTAACCTTGGGTTAAGTCCAATTAAAACCTTTTGGTCGTCATAGTATTTACTCCCGGTTCTGCACTAACCATGCTTCGAACTACTCGGCCTAGGCGTGGGTCGCTTAAAACTTTAATGCTTCTGTGCTTGCGTATGTCACGTTATGTTTTTGCTTCTCGTACGTGTGAATATTCTTGTGCTTGCAGTTACGCTAGCGTCATAAGTGTAAACCGGCCTTAAAGAATAATCTGAGATTAAGACCAGAGTGTACTCACCGAGACCTCGTTCATGGTTATATCAATGATGCTTCCCACGACGATGATAAAGTCGAACAGATTCCATCGGTCTATAAAGTAATTCTAACAAAACATAATGATCAGTCCTAAGACTCTTCCTTATCAGCTTAATCAATATT
>BLFK01000862.1:1853255-1865555 GCA_014634185.1 Astreopora myriophthalma | reverse complement strand
GGGGGGGGGGGGCACTTTCAAAGTTTTAGTTGAATCAGAAAAGTAACAGGCCCCTCAACGAGATGAAAACGTGTCGAGCTTGAACGCGCACAGGGATCAAACGCGGCACAGGGGTATCAGTGTACCCTTGAGAACTACCCATAGCTCATTGGGGGTATGAAACCCCCAACCCCTCCATTCCCAAATATCTTCCGTCCCAGAATCAAAATTCATGACTCTCACCTTCGGTTTGAAGGCTATCAGTTTCAAAATACATTCAAGAAGAAACACGGCGGTGAATCCGATATTGAAGCCATCAAGCACACGGGTGTATAATTCAGGTTCTTGATAGTACTAGGAAAAAATATATAAATGCATGCCATTAAAGATCTACTGTTTCCGGACATTTAAAAAAAGTGCATCACCTAATCATAACAACATTTCGGAAAGCTTTGCCTTAAAAATAACCACGCAGCTTGATTTTTCCAAGTTATTTTGCCTGTGCACTGAACGTATATTACAAAGATGGATATGGCCTGCAACTTGAAAACAGTTTCGGCCAAAACCTAAAAACCTTTTCCAAAATGGCGGCCATACAAAATAACCTTTTATCTTAATACTATTAAATCTTATTAGCCTCACTACTTGCGCATAATTCAAGAGAATTCGTGTTCTAAAACGAGCCCAGAGTATCTGATGAACTCACAAAAGAAAATAGATCAGCCGCCATTCAGGAAACTGGTTGATAACAAGTTCTTAAGACTTTTTTTGACAACCGAAAACAACAGGCCGCATCCGAAATCGCGTCAGCCTCTTTTTCAAAGCGAGTCCAAGTGCGAAAGTTTTGTGATGACATTTTTACTTTGCATATGAATGAAAACTCATTTTCATAAGAAAGACTTCGCACTTAGACTCGCTTTGAAAAAGAGGCTGTGGTGAACTCGGAAATGAGCTATTTGTCCAAGGGGAAAATGGTCGAAATAAGGTAACAACAGTCGAAGAACTAGTGTTTATGTATTTCACTGACAAGTAAGATTGGGCTCAAGTTACATTCCAGCAACGAAGTCTCGAAAATCTCTACAAGTGAATCAGCGGTATACCTGCATCATCAGCACTACAGTATTACACACAATAAACGCGAAGATGAGGTACTCAAACGCCTGCGATGTCACCACGCGCCATATATGGAACTGCAGGCGACTGTCAGGAATGTACCGCCGAAATGGTTTCGCTTTAAGAGCGAACTCGATACACTGCCGCTGAAAGATCAAAAGAAATACGAAATTCAGCAAGCTTTTCAGTGCAAAAGGCAACATCTCCAAGTAAAAGCCCGTAATTCTGGCAACACAAAAATTCTCTCTCTAACAGTAAGCAAAAAAACAAAACAAAACAATATCAGCAATGACAAATACGGTGAGTAAAACGTTGAAATGGGCGTATCACCGGGTAAATTGATTAATTACTCTGGCCAATGGCAACAGACAGCGGCATTCAAATGAACGAATAAGAATTGGAGGCAAATCCACGCACCCGGCGTCGAGCGTAGGAAACGGTGTGCGACTTTCTGATCGGTTGATAAAGAGGCAGGAGGTTATTTGGCCAACCAGTGCGCGAAGAACTGATTTAAAATTCAACCAAACGCGAAATAAGCTTCGAAAATCAACTTTAAACAACTCTTGGCCTCTGAAGACAATCGCTTCTTTTGTCTCGGATAAATCTCTACTTCTTATCATCTTTAAAACGTGGTATTATCGATTCACCGATGTGCCAACAAACAGTTTTTTTACCAACCTGGTTCTTGTCCAGCTCACAGTCCTTGAATTCCTCTTCGCCCTCACTTTGAAACGTGACGATCACAAAACCAACAAAGATATTCACCATGAAAAAGGCGATGATGATTATATAAATAATGTAGTACACAGCAACCCAGGGGCGATTATTTTGGGAAGGGCCTTCGTCTGCCTCAGTGGAATCAATAGAATTCTGCAATATTCTACAAGACAAAGGTAACGCAAACAATCAATTCATAGTTACGACTCGGCCATGTGTCCGTTGTTTGGTTTTCATTAGCTCATGCTCTTAAAAACTCCGTCTCAGCGCCACTAGTGAAAACCAGGCTTAAACTATTGAGGATTTCAGTCATGTCAATATCCTTTCAACTCTCGCTTTGTGACGGTTTTCAATCGAGTGCCGTAAAACCAATAGCAAAGGGAGAACAGAGCCAATCACGTCCGAACGAATACACCCTTCAGCCAATCAAAATTCGAGGTGATCGGTGACTTTGTTTTACCAGCCAATCAGAACGCAAAGTGAGCAAAAGCGGGCGGCGCGAAGCGCGGGAAAACGAGAGTGACTAAGTCGCAGTGGGATTTGGTTTTGCTTCAGATTGACTGAATTTTTTATCGAATCGCAAAGGAAACCAAAACTCAAACCAAAGTAATCGTGTAAGTACTTTCAACACTCCAATGAAAACTGCCCTAACAAATAATGGACTAAATTCGAAACTAAGCGCAAAGAGCGCATGCTCACTAACCCTGGCCAGCCTTCGAAAGTCATGACTGTGAAGAGTGTCAACATGGCGTTACCAACATTGTCGAAATTGAAATCATGCCTTTTCCATTCTCGTTCTTTTTCCTGTCAGCAAAGATAGACCATAATAAAATCACAGTACATCCTTTCACTAAGCCATTTTACCCCACTAATAAAGAAAAGTGTAAACTACAATTGACGTTTGAGGAAGTTCGAGGTTGGTGTCCCTGAACAAACACAAGGCAGCCATGTTGGTAAGGAATTGAACTTTACTTTTACACAAAGATAATTAATTTTAATTTAGTATTTGGGAAATATTAAGCTTACCACGGGGTTTGATAATTCAGGCCCTTTGTATTCGATAAAGTTCCCCCTGAAAGAAAGAATTGTGACAGTGAGCTGGCTGGCAATGAATTCAAAGCGAAAGGATTGCCGGAGAAGTCAATAATTTTGTCTCCTTTTGTAGCGGCCCTACAGGTCTCTTCAACCTTCAACAGTTAAAATTTAAACGATTGAGAAAGAAATTTAAGAATTACCTTGATTTAGTTTGATCGTCCGGTAGTCCAGAGAAGGACTGGTTTTGGCCAATAACAACATGGCTAAACTGACAGACAACTGGCAATAACATCACGTCTCTGCCGACCTACGATCAGAGTACTTGCACGAGCCACCGACAACACTCTTATCACCTGACTCTGAAGATGACTTCCGCTCAGGTTGTCGAAACGTCAGTCACCAAAAGTCCTTTTCAGGACTACCCCCACCCGGACGATCAAACTGCATCAAGGTATGTCACTCCTGGGTTCATATCCAATTTACGAATTACCTTCTCTTTACTTGTTTGAAAAAAGAAAAAATCAACAGATAGCCTTTTCTGAAATTGAGAATTTTTGATACTATTTTTTTGATACTATTTTTCGCGCGAGACCGTTTTCAATGCAGCAATGCGTTTGGAGAAATTCCTAACTGAACCGAGGATAAGTAGACAGTACCCTCTCTGAAGTGCTGTTTGTTACGACATAAAAAGTAACTTTTTGAATGTTTTTTTTTTTTGCCGAGTTTGTTTGTTGTTGGTTTTGTCATTTCGTCGCTTTTTCCACGTACGCTAGATGACAAGTCTTTTCGCGATAAGTAGGTCTAGCTCGACAAACATAACCTAGTAATAGAGTCCTGATATGCACTCGGGGTTCCCCGTAACAAACTTGAGGGATATGCCGAGGATTTACCGCAAATGAGATGAATAAGGAGCATGTTGAACAACACGAAATGTCCTCGTCCTTACAATCTCTTATAATATGCAAGGATATGAAATTGCTAAAATGAAGCGTTTTTGAAAGCAGAGACTTACCGACATTCTTCTTCAAATCGCTTCCCAGGGTCAGTGCAGTAAAAGAAAGTTCCCTACGCAAAAGATCAAAAGGACACCTTTAAGATGGCCCCGATAAATTCAATCAATCCGTGCTGGAGTATCTCGGCTAAAATACAATCAGAGGTATTCTTTCAGCAAAGAAATCCACAATTTCGAAAAGGAAACTATAATTCCAGCGAGAAAGTTTGACTGCTGCGTTTCGTTAAGAAGATTGGAAGAACTCGGAAAATTTGCCGGCTTTCTTAAGACTCCAATTAAGGGACTTTATGATAACGTCCCCGTATCATGAAGTCGTAGATTCGGCCTGTGGCATGCTACAGCTTCACAGGATCTTACCTTCCACAGCTGAACGCCAATTACAGCAAATAAAAAGTTGAAGAGCATGGTCACGAGCATGATATTCCAGATGGTTTTCACGGCTACAAAAACGCACTGCACCACATGCTGAAGGGAGAAGAGAGGAGTGGTGGTGTGATAAAAATAAGCTACAGTTCTTTCAGATGATGCGCGGTGGTTTAGTGATAAGCTGTTCGGTCATTCTGTAGACCGAATTCAAAAATGGCGGCTAATAAGTTCTTCTTTTCCTTTCATGCTCATTTTCCTCACTAGCCTCATTTTAAAGGGCAAATTCTTTTCAATTCTGGCATGCTAACGAGGCTAATGAGGAAAATTAGCATTAAGACAAGAGAATAATTTATTAGACGCCATTTATGAATTTGGTCTGTGAGGTACCTGCGACATACTGCCAGAGGCAAGGGGTAGCCCTGCGATGGATTTATTCCATCTGAAGGATAAAGAAACCAGGCTACCCTCCTCACTTTGAACTGAACACAAAGAATCACGTAGCGGTGATTCCGGGAAAATATCGCCATCTCCTTGGGAAATTGTGCGTACCGCACGCACATTCTTTTCAACGACTTTTAGTAGTCAAGCAATCTTTTAACAATTTCCAGTTGTTACACAATCCTCCTGAAGGGGATTACTGAGGCGTAATCTTCGAGGCACTTATCAAGCAATTTTGGCGTGACTGCCGACAAGCCAACGACAGCGAAAGTATCCTCGTGACAAAATCTGGGGAGAACGCTTTGCCAGCACAATCACTGTGAGAAATTTTGGCACCCTGGCCTTATCATGCGTGAATGAAGGGGGAAAAAAACTCTCTTTTCTCTTACCTTCAACCCCTTGGCTCTGTTGATTGCCCTTAAAGGCCTCAACACTCTTAGAACCCTGAGTATTCTCACCACAGAAAACTGCGAGTCCCTGAAAGTGGACATCACAACCTCATTAGACCAACGGGTCCAGTCTCAAAAATCGGTAATGAAGCTGGTCACGTTGAACACAGGCAGTCCAATCAATCAATCAATCCGGAAATCAATCAATCAATCAATCAATCAATCAATCAATCAATCAGTCAGTCTGTCAGTCAATTTCTCTTATTCCCAACCTAAAAAATTGCAAACTAAGCCACTACTGAATTATTGTTCGAACTACTTGGCTGCAACAAAAGGACAATGAAGTTGGTATTTTTGATGTCTGAAGTGTGGTGGCCAAAGTAACCGGCGCTTTCGAGTTGCCGCTTGGTCAAGTAGCAACAAACCCTCCAAAACTCGCGACATTAGTTTCATATTTACAGCTACTGTATTTGCATAACACAAAAGTACATTTTCAACGCGTGATCGAAATCGCATCGCCCGCTTTAAATTATCGGGTTCGGTTTACACGCACACATTAATCAGAAAAGTATATGTTCTTGCTGACCTACCTGAGGCTGATGGAGATAACAGAAACGGACACGACTAGTAAATCCAAAAGATTGAAGGCGCTTCGGCAAAAGGAACCCTTATGAAGCATAAGTCCATAAGCCACAAACTGAAAGAAAAACGAGAACTCAAAAAGTCAACCCAGCAGAGTAGGACTAGAGCTGAAGACGTTCGCCTGATGGCGAATTGTGGCTGAAAGAAGAAATATTACGAGTTGTTCAGTCTGCTTAAAAATTGTACAAAAATTATTCCCTATTACTAAATCAAAGTTTGACAGGCGGAATCCGGCACTATTTTTTTTTTATAACTAAGCAAACTGCATCATTACTTTTGGGACTCAAATGATTTTAAGACATCTTAAAGAATTCTACACGGGCAAAACCAAATAATGTGACACGGCGACAGTTTACTTTTCTTTCAGTTGTTATCAGACAAACAAAGTAATTACAAAAATAGCGAGATGCAAAATCACCGACTTGTAGCCCAGAGGTGGAGAGAAACGGACCTAGTAATCGCCTGCTATAGGTTCCATTACCAAGTATGCTCGCGGTGACCTTCTACAAAAACACATCGTCTCACGGCCTACCTTGATAAGAATCTCCAGCGTAAATACGGAAGTGAAGAAATAGTCAAAATAGTTGAGGACCTTCGAGAGGTGGAAAAAAAAAAAAGACAGATTTGACGGTAACGCCAATGAATACTTGTGGGGCAAACTATATACTTCCTTAAGTGAGAATGAACCTGTCACTTGGATTCTGAATCAACATAAGGCGATAAATCGTGATGCGTGCATTTTTTTGTTTGCCGATCAATATTTTATTAACTCGACATAAAAATTGCGACTCAAACACACTTCTTGTCCTCAAGAAGCCGATGTTACTCGCTTAGTACATGCGTTAGAATAGCGTTTGTTGTAACGAAATGAAGATTGGACCATTTTGCTAGTCTGCGACCGGTAACCTGGCCTTTGAACAAAGCGAGGTTGGGGGTGGAAGACATCACCGCTTTCTCACGCAACTGCAGACTGTCAGAGCATGGTCGCCTATAGCCTCCCTGCAATTCACAAGCCAGCTGACTGAGTAAATAGCCGCAGTTCTTACCATTCTTCGAAATGTTAATCCATCAAAATGATAATGGCTAACCTGGTTTCTGTCTGCGCTGGCGTTTAGTGGATCTTCCGCTGCCAACAGAATACTGCTGACAATGATGAGTATTAGTACGAAATTTACAAAGTACTTGTTGGTGGCGATCTTGTAACAGATGACCCGAATTCTGAAAGAAAAATGGAGAGTAGTTTTCGAAGAGCAGTCTCTAACGAAAAACAATTGGGAGCCGAAAAACATTTGGGAGCGTTAGCATCCAGGACGGCAATGGCAACGAGAACGTCGCTTCAAAATAAGAACTCGCGTCATTGTAATCACTTCGTGACTGTTTCAACTCTTTCAATACGTAAAATACTGATGCATCCTTTGTCCAAAAATGAAACTGGTATGAAAGGCGCTCAAGTTTGGAGAGAGAAACGAAAATTCAACGCCGCGTGCTGACGTTCTCCTCAAGTTGCTGATTTTTATGATTTGGCGGTGTTTTGCAGAGGCCGGCAAACAAATGTAGAAAAACGCGCGTGCAGAGCGCGCAGAACGATTGTTTTTACCACGAATTAAGCCTGTTATTTTGTGTTTATTTTCGTTGCCGTCGTCGTTGCTAAAGCTCCCTTTTAAATGAGCGTAACCGCGGTCAAGCGCGGACAACATTGACACCGTGTTAAGCTTAACGAGATAACACACTGACACAGCGCTAAGCTAGGCGTATGAAAACACTCACACAATGCTAAGCTAAACGCGAAAATAATGCACTCTTTACACAAGATAAGCGCGGAAAACGTTAACAATACCCCAAATAAAGCACGGACTAAATAAATGGATTGAAAGCAGATTTCTGAGCCCGCGCGAGTAATGCAGAGAACCACCACAAAACCACGTTTTCACTGAACCCGCTAGTAACGAATCTGGTTTTCGTCAATGTGATCTAGTGCTTTCCGCTAAGCAAGGCAGGGTCTTTATTCTTAGCTTGGCGTCAATCTAAGCGCGCGAAAACACTGACACAGTGCTCAGCTACGTACGTGGAAACAATGATATGCTACACGCTGACCATTCACCCTGTAAGTGCCTTCCCGGGCAATTTCACTCACACGTTAGTCGAAGAAAAGATAAACAAAGCGGACTCAGGAGGCATAGGTGCATAATCAATGTCTTCTGTTGAACTACCGCCTGAGCTCTCATCATTATCTGAAATACATCAAGTATAAAATAAACGAATCGAAATTAAAGAAGTGTAGAAAACATTACGTGACAGCCTGGCAGTTTTCATGAATTCGTGACTTGTTTCGTTTTCAAGTGATTAAATTGACTTTTATCGTTTTCCGTTCGACGCAAGTACACGTGGCGAGAACAAGAGAGTACTGTATTCAGGAGGTTTTACAAAAAGGGAACATCAAAGCAGGTTATAATTCAGAACGAGTCTTCAGTGTCCCTGGGATATCGAGGGAAGATTTCCCACGGAAGTCTTAACATCAATGAAAATGCCACTAAGCAGCATTAGTATACAAAAACTCCACCAGGCCCTGGCTGCAAAGAACGTTGGAAAGGTCGCGCTTCAGTTACAAATAAAAAAGAACGTATTAGCACTTACTATTCATGGTGGATTTGGATTCTCCTTGTTCCAAATGCTCAGCTGACTGAGCTTCGACATCGCTGTGCGATTCCGTCTGCAGAAAAAAGAAATTCATGAACGTCCACGCACATAGAGGGAATTAGAAATGACAACTGTAGTATGAAAAGAAAGCTACCTGCAACTAAATAAATAAAATAAAATAAATAAATAAATAGGGAATCTGCAGCGCACCTCCACAGAGTGGCTATTCGTCCACTGAAATCCAGATCGAATTGGAATTTGAAAATGTTGATTTTTGAGGAGAGGGGAAAACCGGAGTACCCGGAGAAAAACCTCTCGGAGCAGAGAAGAGAATCAACAACAAACTCAACTCACATATGGCGTCGAGTCCAGGAATCGAACCCGAGCCACATTGGTGGGAGGCGAGTGATCTCACCACTGCGCCATCCCTGCTCCCCAAACTAGAACTTTTCGGGAGAACACAACTAGAACTTTTCGGGACGAAAAATTACACAGGTAACCAGAGGCCCTGTGCACAATAGGCCATTTTCCAAAACTAATTTTCGTAAGACTTTGCATGTGGTCTCGCTTTGAAAAAGAGGCTGATGTAAATTCGGAAATAGCCAAGGTTAGCGCCCATGCGCAAACTTTCGAGTTCTCGTTTAGCTCTTTCTGGACCTATATTTTCATTGGTTCCTATGCATCACCTATTGTTTCGTTCTTCGATCACAGACCACGTCTGGAGAGCTACAGGATTTCTCAAACTTTCAGGGCCACCGCTCACCGAAAGGAAGATATGGTATTACAAGCCTCCAATTCTGAAGACGGCATAGCAAATAGTGATATATCAAGGCAAGTGTTGTTGAGTTCCAAAACAAGAACACAGTCACATGAAATGCATGCGTAACAAAACATAAACTAGCAATTATTTGAACGCACCCTTGCAACACCATTTCCGTTTAAGTTGCCAGTTGTGTGAAGTTCTTGGATTGACTTGTCGAGAGTCCTAGAAAGAGGACGGTAAATTTACCTTACACATTATAACAATTAACTAGTAGAGCGATTTAAAGTTAACTGCCAAAGGTAATTTCACGATTGCTTTGTTTAAGGAACGCCACACTTGCTAATTGCCAGAAAAATCTCGCCCCACCGTGAATTTCTCGATCATCAGAAGCTCGCAGGCGTTTTCAGCGCTTGGCGACGGTACCAGGTATTTACTTCGAGTTCTGATTGGTTCATTTGAATGTCTGCGTCTACTGTGATTGCCTGTTATGCTGGGTTTTGATTTTCATGATCAAAGTAAGAACGGATAGAGGGAAAAAAACGTGCTTCGTGATTGCTTCTCTACCGCACTCCTCCTGTACAGCTGGAAAGAAGCAAACCAAAATCGAGCTCTTACGCATTTGATTGTGCGGCAGAGCTGTGATGTGGCACCACCGCTCCATCTTCGTCGATTTTGTCCTGAGATCCCATGGAAGATTTCAGTTTTTCTCGTGCCTTTTCCTTCTTCTTTTTCTTCTCTTCTTCCATTTCTGTTAAATTCTCGGCGTCGGCCAGATTGTCGACAGCAATGGCCAAGAATACATTGAGAAGAATGTCTTCGAGAAGTCAAGGTATATTGTAAAAGCGATGCAGCGGCAAACATAAACATACTCTGAGGAAACGACAAAGTTTGACGCCGTAGCATGCATGTCCAACACGCTTACAGAATATCCAAATTAGTAACATGGCATGTTTCATGGAAATGCCACACTCGGTTCACCATGAAGGCCATAGGAGATGTACCTAGTTTTGACGTGTTCCTTGAAAACGCAAGGCCAGACATTTGTGGTGTTTTTGCCCACCTCATCTGTTACCTTATACTCTTCCACGAAACAAAAACAGGCCAACGTTTTTCAACAACGTTACTTGACCCAATTGTATACCGCGCGGGCCACCAAAACTCTAAAGGGCTGTTTAAATGGAGGGAGGAAGATTATAGCAGTAGCAAGAACTTGGGAAGCGGAACATCCTCTTGCCAGATGCTTTCTAACTAGGCCCTAGCGCTAGGATCATTCTGGTGACATGATGTTCCGGGCTTCAGGGATGGCGAGTGGCTTACGAGCGAGCGCAGGAGGCGCTGGCTTGTAGGGGGGTCCGAGGGAATGCTCCTCCAGAAAAATTTGAAATCTTGAAGCTCGGAAATGCTAATTTAAGCATTCAGATTTTTACTTTTTGCTTGAAATTGGTGGGCTATGGCCCCACCCCCAGCTCCGCCGTCCCTGAGCTCAAAGATAATATCCTAGCACTGTGAAAATTCCCTTCCCTAGAAAGATCCTGTTACCAGGCACAGATAATTAACATTGGGTTCAGCTGCTTTATTTTGTGAATTACTTCAAGACAGAACACCAACCATGAACAAAATTTCTGTTTCGCCTTGTAGGGTCTTCCTCACTTCCTGCCCCTAATTGCACTGGATCGGGTCAAGATGCCGCGCTGTCGGTCTTAGCGGTTGGGTCCAACAGTTGCCCAAAGGCCCGGTTGGGTTGGGTTTGCTCTCAGGGAATTAAACTCCATTTCTATGCGAATTGTTCCTTTCACTTCAGTAAGCCAAAATGGCTGCTAGTCAGGCGAGAGAACAATTCCAGGCTCCTTGAATTGATTAGCATTAGATCCCATCCGCCATGGCCCCTCACACGATGTAATATCCACCACCCTAAGCCCAAGCACTGATTTGACCGAAAACGGTTGACTCTCGGTTGTTGTGAGTGTTAATTCATGTAATATCAAGAGAAATGGGAAAGGGACTGTGGCTGGGATCCGATGTTAACCCCTTGGATTCCCCAAATAAACTTACACATCAGCTATGTTTACGTTGGTGTCGCTATTAATCAAATATAGATTTCTTCACGCAAAATGCCGACGTACGGCAGTTACGCACTCGTTTGTTTTCACAGAACGAACGAGCCAGGCTTTGCGAGCGAGTGCCGGAGTTTTATGAAAACAAACGAGTACGTAAATATCGCACAAAAGCACTTTCCACGCGAGATTGTTCATTTTCAAAGCGAGGTAGATGCTGAAGCGCTCCCTGATTGGACGAAACGCTTTTCACACGTGTGAGAAAACAATTTCGTGATTGAAGCGGTCTTTAAACATGCGAAAAATAGTGTGTACACGAAGATAAAAATGATGATGTTGTTTTCCTCTATAATCTGAGGATACAGTTTCCAACTACCACAAGAAAGATGAAGTAAAGGATCGGAACAATAGCAGCGCCTTCTCCGATGCCACCCCAAGAGCGGATGCCGTCATACATAACAGCATTCCAGTCCTCGCCTGTCAGAATCTGGTTGGAAAGAAAGAGGACAATTGCCCCAATCAGCTGGCTATGCATAGGGCCCGATTACGATAGAAATGAGAATGGGCCTTGTGCATGATTACATCAGAGTGCCAAATTTAACCACAAAGCCTCGCTTCTGAAAAAGTATTTTCAGTCCTGTAAAATTTTTCTATAATACTATTTCAGGACGAAATTCTTTTCAACTACATTGCTTTGTGAATTGGAGTGGAAATACGCGTTAAACAGAGATGACCGGTGGTGAAACAAGATATTCTGACGTAAACATGGTGAATTTGGCCATATTGGTGTCCCTGAAGAAAGAAACGACGGCCGCGTTGATTTCCCTACCTAATCCTTCGGGAATTGAACTCTGTTCTTATGAAAACATTTTTTGTTCGATTTAAAAGCATGGCCGTTAACTTGGGTTTCGGGAACCTCGTTCCCAGGGTCTCTCTCGCGCCAGGGACGGGAGGAAGAAAGAACCTGGGATCGAGGTAGAGGATAAAAGAGTCTTTAGCTCTCTTCAGAAAAAACACAAACAAAAAACAAAAATTCAGGGTAAAATCATGGATGGCATCGCCTCTGCTGTACAATGCAATTATCAATGGCTTTCCCCCGGAAGAGAGTCGGAGTTGGGGGGGGGGGGGGGGTGGGAGGGCCCTTAAGACTTAGCA
>BLFK01000862.1:1851507-1853245 GCA_014634185.1 Astreopora myriophthalma | reverse complement strand
TCAAATTCTCCTCGTTGGGGAGTCGAAAGCCCCATACCAAATCTTAGGCAGTCAAAACCAGCTGGCATGTGAGCAAACCGGCTGGAAGTGAACATCGAATACCCCCAAAAGGGAACAAAGGGGGTGGTTAAAATCCCCTGGGCACCCCCACCCACCCAAGGAAAAGACATAGAAAGTGTACAAGTGGTGCTGTTCTGTCAGCGTTTTCGTACCTGAAAAACTGTTATAAGCGCCCTCCAGAAGGAATCAAAGTTACTACGAGGAATTTCATCACCATCGATATTAAACCTTTCGGGAAGCAAAGAGTCGTGTAAAAATGAAGTATCGTAAACCAAAGAGAAACATACCGTTAAGGCCGGTAACAAAAGTATCTCGTGATTTTTGAAGCTAGAATGACTATGCAGACAAGGAAGCAACTTGAAAAAACAAGCCTGAAAAAAATCAGGCTTGAAAGGGACTGGGAACCAATGACGGGTCGATTGTGCTGCACTCTGCTCTACCAACTGTAGTGAGCTCAACCCAACTCAGGGAGCTGGTCACATGCGAGTTTTACATCTCGTGATTGGTGAATATGTGACATTTTATTCCTAATGACTCATATTTACTTTAATCGAGTTCAAACCTTAATCGAGCATTCTTCAGTAAACCAATTCGTGGTATGGGGATCCTCACTGAAGATCTATTTTACTTATCATCATTACGTCGTTTTCCCTGAAATGGACAAAACCTAGGAAATACCCCCCTCCCCCCTTTGACTAGCACTAAGAAAAAAAAAGTCCACTCACTTGCCACCAAAGACCTGCATTCCAAGAAGCGAACAGATGAGCATAAATAAAGACAGAAGCAACAGAAGACCAGCAATGGACCTCATACTGTTCAACAAAGACGCTACCAAGTTACTTAACGAACTCCAGTACCTGAAACAAGACAGTTCTAATCAGTCGCCTGATAACGACTCGAGCGACCAAATGATCCACCTTTAGAGCAGTTTTCAATTGAGTGTCAAAAGTATTAATTACGTAATATCATGGGTGACAAATTTCTCCTTCATTTTAGCGTGAAATTTACGCGTTAATTTATAATATCACGTGTGAAATTACAATGTTGCCATGGCAACTTTTCCTACGGTGCCAAAATGACGCCTTGTGAGGGTAATTGGTCGCCCATAATATTAATCAGTAATCAAATGGTATACTCGTGAAATTAGGGAATAACTTCACTTGCGTTTTGTCCAAAATCAAACAATTTCCCTCACCTAAAGGCTCGGGAAATTATCTGATTTTGGACAAAACGCAAGTGAAATTATTCCCTAATTTCACGAGTATAATCAATTATTATAATTATTCCTAATTATTATTGTTAATTATTATTATTATTAATTGTTATTAATTATTATTAATTAATGAATTAATTGTTATTATTGTTATTTATTATTATTCCTAATTCCCTAATTTCACTCGTCACCATACTAATTGCCTTTGTTTTTTTTTCTATGATTGGATCAAAAACCTGCGCGAGCTTTTAAACCAACCAGATGCAAAAGTAAAACCCATTCGTGCAGTTTCCCGCGCTTGATCCCGGCTGCCTTCAGTCGCTTTGCGTTCCCATTGGTTAGTCAAAGCAACTCGTGAGTCACGTCTATTTGCAGTTGGCTGAAAGTTGTATTTCCTTCAGAACGTGATTGGCTTTGCAACTGATTTGGTTTTAGCTCACCACGCTCAGTTGCAATTACCCGGTC
>BLFK01000862.1:1809007-1846507 GCA_014634185.1 Astreopora myriophthalma | reverse complement strand
TGTACCTCTGAGCGTTCTATCAAGACGATAACTTCCAAGACTTTGGCACGCAGACCGATTGTACCAGCCCTTGCTTCGCTCATTGTAGTACAGAATTTTCGCCTGCGCGTTAACTAACAAAAAAAAATAGAAACAACCAAGGAGTACATGCAGCATTGCGGCTACTTTAGGTACTGCAATATGGGATCTAACAATACCCCCCCCCCCCCCCCCGCCAGACCGAAGCGCACGGTTCTCCCGAAAGGTGATCCCAAAAGGAGATCCTTTTTCATTTCTTTTACCATCCCAAACAAACAACAATTTGACCGGCTCTATTTTGTACCCTGTCTTCGATATGACAGCACTATTTTGCTACAACATGGACGCCTTGCGGACCTATTGGCCTGCACTATTTCTGTACAGTAGCCACAAAAATCATTTCTTTTTTATATCTTCGATCACTCAAAATAAAAGATGACTGAGGAGGCTGGTTTTGTATAGCAACAGTATTTATCGGCGACACAACATCAATTCAAGGTCATAAAAAGCTAAGCCGGGTAAAAAAAAAAAATTCGTCGTCGACAACTGCAGCCACAACCTACACCAGCTCTGGTCAGGCGACTGTCGGCCCTTTGAAGTCAGCGGCAGACGTGGACTTAAAATTATTATTGATACTTATTCACTCAGCACAACTTCTATTAAAACTGGAGTTTTTCTCACCTAGAAACGTGGTAAGAAAAGGAGGCTGGCCATAATGTTCCAACGCCAGCGTTAGAGAATTTAAAAATACAACTACGATGACTATCCAGTAGAACGCTTGGGTTTTCACAGCTTTGCGAAGCTCTCTTCTGGTGCGATGGTGCCATCGTTTCAATGCTTTCCTGTAAGAAGACATATAACAGTTAAACACGACAACACGCTATAAAACGAATAGTTTCGTCCCCTAGATCAGTTTGAATTCGCTTATCAACCAAGAAGGTGGCTAACGGTCATAGCAAAATGGTAACGGACGTCGTAAATTATTCTTCCACAGCGATAGAAGCGAGACAGTGAGAATCTCAAAAGCAACTGAAGGAAGACAAACGTCTTATGACACAAATATCACAAACGGATCGCGCGAAAGCAGCCTTTTATTCCACAAATATCCAGACCTCTCTATGCGTCAACAAATGACCCATACGTACGAAACGAGGTACTCCCTTCTTTTTTATTTGGCCGTCTTCGTGTTAAGGTGATTCCCAATATTCGCGGAACCTTTGAGATTTTTGCTCTGAGTTTTGACATTCTTTTAACGTTCATATTTTTATTTGTTATTTTTTTATTTGGAATTTATATATCATGATGAACAATCAGTACAAGTTTGAAAAAAAAAGTGCATGGCAACTTTTACTGATTTCAAGGGAATCACCGGAAGGTTTCACAAGTCTTTTACGGATAATAGCTGGGTGAAGCTCACACTCTCGGCAACAAAACAAGAACCTTGAAAATCCTCAATGCCTTCGCAATGAAAAGAAGGCGGACCGAATGCTGTTGTGGAAAAGTTGATCTTTGCCACGCGAAAAATGCTTCCCCTGACCAGAAAAGGTAAGCTATCTTACTTTTCATTATGGCACCAGCCATGATGCGCCTCCTGTACTGTAATTTCTTGTCGCTCATTTTTATCGACCATCTCTATGTCATCGAGCCTGGAGTGTTTTGCTGAAGACGCAAAGCAAAAAAGTGTTATTAGCAGGAAATAGCGTGAAAAAGCGGTAACATAACTGAAACAAACATTTGTGTAACGTTTCTGTTGTTGCCGCAAGCGTTGCGAGGTACTAATTAGCGTAAAGCTTGCCACAACGCCACAGCCGATTGTGTGCCGGCGCGAGCTGTTCTTGGAGGAACTGCCGCATTGCAAGATGATAAGTGTCAAGAGCATCACGCCTGGGTTTCTGAAGGAAGAAGTGGGTCCCGGATTCCCACCCTGCTCAGAGATTTTTGGGTTTCCTTGTTAGCGGCCCCATTTACATGCAATGCTCAAATGGATCTCATGCAGGGTGACATTTCTTAACACTTTAAAGGTTACCCTACATCGTAAGTCCATAACCTAGAATTCTCGATCTGTCTCATTTGTCCTTGGCCCATCAGTTTACGATATCATCTAAATTTAGAATAGAGCTCCATTCAAATAATAGCCAATCAAATTGGGCCTGATAACCACAACGTCTCTCATTGGTACGAAACCAGGAGCCGCACGAGGGATTGCTCGTGCTAAATGCAAATTATGGCACAAATGTAGCAGCAACCGTTCTAAAAATACTGTAAACTGATTTCCAAAACATGGAAAATGAACGAAGGTGATGCTAAGAAAATCGATGTGTTTCAGAGCCGATGCCTGAGAAAGATAATGAAGACTAAATGGCAAGATAAGATTAGTAATAGAGAGCTACTGGAAAGGGCTAACGTGGAGAGGTTGAGCGAAGAAGTAAGAAGAAGGAGATGGCGATTCATTGGACACATCCTCAGACAACAACCTGACAATGACTGTGTTACAGCCCTGACATGGACCCCAGAGGGAAAGAGAAAGAGAGGCCGGACAAAAACAACCTGGCGGCGCACAGAAGAAAGGAGAGGTCCAAAGTAGGGTGGCAGTCCTGGAGAGAGGTGTGCACTGCAGTGCAAGACAGGAATCGATGGAAAACACCTGTGGAGGCCCTATGCGCCACCTTGGCGCCAGGGGACAGATAAGATAAGATAAGATGGGCCGCATTCCATTCCAGATCGAGTCTTCTGGGCTATGAACTTCTGGCTACATTTAATGGTTAAGTGTGTTTGTAGTATAGTGCTACGCGGGAGACTTCCCTTTCACCGTACTTGTACTGTCACATTCAATTGCTGCTTATGAACATCTTAAACACCCACAACCTGCTTCAGTCTGGCCTTCTAGCTCAGTCGGTTGAGCAACAGTCACCTAATCCGGCGGTCAGGGGCAGAAGATGCGATTTCCACCTTGGCAGAGATTTCTCTCTTTCCTTCCGTGGGTCCATTTCCACATTAGGGTTTGTGATTCTTTAGCACTTTGAAAATTACCCTACATGTATTGGTTAACTTATTCTGTAAGCACGGTCGACTAAAGTTTCTTTTTCCCTTACAAGTTTTCCTTGAGCTCTTCGATTCATCACCATTTTCGCTCTCACTGTCGCCTTCGATGTCCTCTGTTATGAAAAAGATAAAAATTAATCCGGCTTTTGCTAATAAAATTTGCACGTGGCAACTAACATTATGGGTGCTTTCGATTGGGAAATCCGGATCTTCGGATTTCTAATCGAACACAAAATCCGAAAACGGATTTTGCGACGGATTTTGTTAATTGAAATCCATGTCGGGGAAGGATTTCAATTAATGAAATCCGCGGCGATTTTGTGTTCGATTGGAAATCCGACGATCCGGATTTTAAGATCTAAATCCGGATTTCCCAATCGAAAGCACCCTATATTCCGGCAGAAAAATCAGCAGCCCGCGCACGGGCGTATGCCAGAGTAGGCAAGATATTCATAAAACTGAGTAGAGCTCGTCGGCTTCAATTTTAGACTCTCAGCTGTGAAAGGTTGCCCAAATTCCATACTAATGCCTCCAACTTAGAAATGGCGTCGCACAAAAACAATAGTGATTCTCTGATTTTCAAACCCTACTAGTGATTTTCCGGTTGTTTATCGCCTCTATCGACATAAAATTGAGAACCTGCTTCGCTTTCTCCATTTTGCGTTCGTAATGATGCTTAGCTACTACCTTATCAACGTTCGGCCTGGAGAAATGTTTGCGTGAGAAGTAAACTATCCAGCGCTGTCAATTTATATCTTATCATACTTACTGCCTCGTACCCCGACGTCTCTCAAATCGTGCAAATTAGCACACAAAGGCAGTTTTACACGTTCCCCTGGTGCCTTGCGCTCAAATTGGAAGAGGAATTCATTCTTACCGGCCTGTGTTATCCAATCAAGATAGCCATTATATGCATCTTCAACCTGCTGCTTCTCTCGGAATTTCTGAAATTCGCCGCTTTTCTGAGCTCGGGCCTTTTCTTTGGCGAACTCTCTGTGACAGACATACGAGAAACAAGGTTTAACACATTCCAACATAGACACATAGACAGCCCAATTTCCCAATTTCAGAGCTCAGATGATGTATCCATTCTTGTCACAACCGCCTTGACTTAGCGATTTACTGGCGGCTTCGCACATGACGTTACGGGGCCAAGTTGGTGTCTCCAAAGAAAGGAACAGTGGCCATGTCGGTGTCCAAAACTAATCCCCGGGAACTGAACTCTATTTTTATACCAGCATTTTATTTTGTTTTGGATAAATAATACGGTAACCACGTCAGTAAAGACGAAAAATAGGGTTCATATGGGAAACATAAAAAACCGACAATTCAGATGTAGGCCCCTCCTTGCATTAGCCCAAACCAGTCAATCGAACCAGAGGGACAAATCTCCTCTTATCATAAGTAGTGTTGTTCACCATGGTTTGAAATGATAGCTGAGTTTATCGTTTGTCTCACGGTTGCGTCCCAACATGGTCGCGGATCGCGACGTTTCGACGCCACACTGCTACTCCTCATCAGGCGATGTAGTCTAATAGCTTTGCATAAAAAATCAAAAACAAAACAATCATACACACGCTCTCTCAACAACACACAGACACCACTCCGTAGACTCTTTAACTGCGCAACATCTCTTAGTACTTTATTCCTTAATACGATCTACTAGCAAATGAAACGAAAAATGATGCCTACCCACTTAGAACACCAAGAACTAAATTGAGGACAAAGAAGGAGCCCCAGATGATAAGAGTAACAAAATATATCCAAGGCCAGGAATTGCCGACTGCATCATTGATCTGAAACAAGCATAGTAAAGTACACTATTTATACTGGCTGCTGTCAAGAAATTCTAATCAGTGGTGACAAAACGGTGCGTTAATTCCTTTGTTTTAAGACCAAGTGAATGAGTGAGATTAGGTTTTCCAAAATAACAGGTATTCACGAAACAGAACACTCTTCGGGCTGGTTGCCTGAGACAAGAGCACGGAATAGTCTGCATCTGACTTTACATTGTGTTTCGGCAGGCCGCGCACGATTTTCGCAAAGAAAACGCATATTTCCTGTATTCCGAGTAAAGGTTCGTGTTCTCTTCGTCGGTTCATTCTGCTACCGAGAGAAGAAAAAAACAGAATGCCATTCCGTTCATGCCGAAACGGATCAGTTGGTCCAAAAGAAACATACCAAATATTCCGTGAACTCCTATTCCCGTTTTTAATGTTTTAAACATTTGTGTAGTGAATGAGGGATATAAAATATATATCTAATATATTTTCTTGCATATGACCTTTCAGTATAATTTTCAGCGGTGAATATAAGAAATCGGTGTTATATTAACCGCGCTACCCGGTTAATATAACATTTCGGAAGCGCGGGTGTTAAGCTAAGCAAGCACTTTTCGTGCCTTTTTATCGTGTTTTAGCGCATTGTTTTGCACTTTCTTGATATTCACCGATGAAAATTATACTAAACAATTATTCGCCTCAAGATCGGTGAATATTGATGAATACTTACCTCGACTACGTCTCGGTAAATATTCACTTCGCCTTCGGCCAATTGTCAAATATTGGGCCACAGGTAACCCAATCGTACTGTGCCCATGCTTCGCGAAAACGATCGATTTGTATCCGACCAAATCGCGGTAGAAATATTGATATTCTCGCTAATCACCAGCCCTTCCTTCTTCAAAAGAAGCTCTTCAAATTTGAGGTGAAATTTCTCTATGTATTATTTTGCTGCCACGTCTTCTGCACTTACTAAAACGTAGCATTCTTCAATTCAAATTGTTGCATTTTTTTGCTCGCCAAGGGCAATATTACATCGTTGTTATATCGCGGGCCCCGCGAGCGGCCAGGATGAAGCGAATTCTGTGCTCTGATTGGCTACCCGAGCGGGCAAGATGGGCCGATCTTGCTCGCTCGGGACTGCCCGTTTCCCGCGCAGGAATAAAAAATTGCGTAAAGAGGACTTACAAAGTTCGTAACTTTTGACAATGTCGGCAATGGAGTCGAAAACGGCGGCAGAAGACAGTCAAAACAAAGAAAACATAGACGAGTTTCGGGAAATACAAAAATTAAAACAAAAAGTGATATGAAGGCATGGAAACGGTTTTGTCTTACGGAAAACGAGAAGAGAGGTATAGCCACATAATAAATCCTTTATTGACCAAGCTTGTTCGGTCAAGATGGCTGGATATTGGCCTCGTTCTTGTCAATATCCAGCCATCTTGACCTCACGCTTAGTCAATAACGCATATATATTACGGGGATTTCACCGTTATTCCTACCGTCCCAGATTTTGCCAACTCTAAATGGGGCAGTTTCACACTACTGGAGGCGTACCCTCAACGGGTAAAAAAACGATTGCGCATCAACGGAAACCAAAAAATAATGCTTAAGTTCCGTTAACAAGAACCAACTTAGTGCACTGAAACCATTTTTTCCGCATCTGTATCTGAGGATGGCGAAGAGGGCAATGGATTCAACCTTGAAAAGTTGGCCCACGTTTTCAAGTCGGACACGGTCGGCTTTCCAAAAATTGCCAAAAATTTCATATGGATAGTTTTTCCTGTTAAAATTCAATTCATATTTTCTTCTTGGTTTCTCAAGAGTGTTGTTACATGCAAGCTTAAGTATCAAGTTTCAGCCAGTTAAGACCTAAATACAGGAAAACTACCGTGACAGTTGCCCTGTAAAACATCTCAATTGTCTCGGAAGGACGGCGACAAATCATGAAAAGCGGGAGCGTTTTTATTTTGCCGACGCCTCCCAGTTTTCTGCGATAGTCGACGCTGTCTATTTCCCTTTTGTCAACGGTCGATGACATTCTTAGTAACCAAGCCTTTCGTCCTCATTACGCTCAGAGTAAGAAATAAAGCCTAAAGATCGAGTAGGGTATTCTGGGTTAGTTTTAGCTGTTACATGCGGCTTTTTAAAAATGTATTTCGAATAGAATGAATGGTTAGATACGAAAAATTAACGAGAGTTTGGCAGAGCAACTCGGTAGTGTAGTGGTGACTGACGTGTGCGGCTCATCGAACGACCCGGATTCGGTTCTCACCGTTCGTCATGTGGACTTTTTTTCTTTACTAGCAATAACAAACTAATAACATTGAAAAAACTTGTAAGTGTCGTCAAAATTGCAACAACTGTTTACGAAACGGACAACTGCGTCGGCGCTCATTCCCGACAGATAAAAACTCCAATCTGTACTGCCAGGGACGTCAGCGAGGGTTTCATTTCGGTACCAAGCCCAAACTTGGCCTGGTTCCAGTCTCCCATTCAATTTGGCGTGACTACTCCCGTAAATCTGGGACGGACCTCGGAGAGTTTTCCAGACACAATTAATGTATTTTCTCTTGGTACGAAAGGTATTTGGTGTCTTCTTATTATCTTTCGTCACCTCTTGAATATACACGCCTACGGCGTGTCCCTTGCTAATCTCTCATTATGTCTGTTTGCTTTATATTCAGTATTGCACAGAACGCTCTCTCTCTCTCTCCGAGTTGCTTTCACCGCTTGACCGTTACCAATTGTGAAATGCCTAGGCAAAACGAGTCTACAGAAAACGTGGGCGAAGCTAGCGGCGAAGTAACGGGTCAGTCTGTTCCATCACCTGGTAATCCCGAATTAGTTCAACAAGTTTTTGGTCTCTTCAAAGATTATTTATCGACTCAACTTGACGTTAAGGGAAAACAGATCGAAACCAAACAGAAAATCGATAAGGAAACCGTAGAGCTAGAGTTTAAGGGAAATCAAAAACAGTTCAAGTTGAACGCTGAATTGGACAACATATTAGACCAAATTCAAACAGCCAACGTCCAGGAAGCAAGCGACAAGATTTCCACTCTGGTCAGTGAAGGCAGAAAATTGATACATAAGAGGCAGAAGCTAATTAAAATTGCTGACAGATACAAAGATGGCTGGCAGGTTGTCGAAGAATACGAATCAGACGAGCTGGCTTCCAATTCAGAGGATGAACAGAAGCTCAAGAAAGCGAAAGAAGCGGCGGGTAAAAAAGGAAAGCAAGACAAGAGGGCAAACGCATCGAAGATAAGCGTCAGAAAACCTTTCATGCTCCTCCTGATCATCAGCTTTTTCGTGGTAGGTTGCAGTTTGACAGTTGTACCTATACTTTGTTAATTCTCGTTCTACTCTGCTAGAGCATCCATCCTACAACCTGTTGTATTCTTGTTTCTGCTTTTACAGGGAGTTTAAAGTGCAAAATAATTTACGTTCGGTTGAACGAAGTGAATTAGAACGTAATCTGAAAAATCTGCGACGGTCGGGGAAACAGCCGGTGAGATCCCCAATCGTCTGGGATTTTCCTGACAACTGAAAACTAGTCTTTAACAGCCACATACCATGTACATGACATCAGTCCAGCCCTCGAGCGTGATGCACTGAAACACGGTCATGCAGGCAAGGGCGATGTTATCAAAATTTGTGATGCCATAGTTGGGCCCTTTCCAGCCTCCCTCGCAAACTTGTCCCGCACTAGCATCACAGTGGAAACCTGAGCCCCCTGCACTGCATGGGTGGGGACTCTCCATAGCTTCAGAACCTGCCAATGACAGATTGAATGAAATGAAATGAAATAGGAAGGTATGAAGTTTTGCCTCGATAGAGCCGTTTTCAATTGAGCGTCGTAAAATCAAAATCAAAGTTCTGAAGCAAACACACCCTTCAGCCAATCGTAAATCGCACACTCAATTAAATATAATTATATAATGTTTTCTCATTAAATCTCGCATATGACCAGAAGGCGGGAGATCCCATGAGATAGCACAGCGCTTGTACAAGTCACTGAATGACTTTTCACTTTGCGTGATTGGACATGGTACTAGAACTGAAAATTCATCCTTCTGGAGTGGCTGACGTTATCAGTCCTACAAGTCCTCAGTTTTCGTGTGTGTGTTTACACTTTCGACCCTAACGCTGCTGGGTATTCTAGTATGGGTGACTACATAACACATAATTATGCTCTTGAATGATTTTGTACCTTTCTTTTGAATAACCTTACCTGTTACATTGTCGTAACATGTCTTGTGTAGGCGTCCCATAAACAATTCAACTCCAATAATTGCATAAATTATGACAACAAAAACAACCAACAAGGCAATGTGGAAGAGAGGTATAAGGGCCTTGATGATGGAATTAAGCACAACTTGTAAACCTGAAAAAGCCACAAATGCAAAAAAAGCAGTCAATAATAGTTTTCTGTGCTATAGCTAGTAACTCTCCCTTCCTTGCATTACATGACCCTTTTCGCAAATGGTCTTTTTTTTTTCAAATTATTATTTTACCTCACCACCTCAAAATGGTAAGAAGAAAATTCTCCTTCAATCTGGAACATGAATGGTTGTTAGGTTATACCTGTTACATGTGAATGGCTGCCAATAACCTCCAGCAACATTAGAGACCGAGTCCACATCATCAACTAAAAGCCCCCCCCCCCCACCCTTACTTCTTCTCAGTCCAATACCAATAGCCTTCCTTGTCACATAAAATGAAAATGACCACACAAAATTTTCTCATCTCATTTGCTTACTTGGAACGCCAGAAACCAATCTCAAAGGTCTTAAAACTCTGAATGCCCTAAGTGCCTTGACATCAAAGCTACTGGAACTCAAAAAAGCCTTGACTAAAATAGTTGCTAATCTGTTGAGAAATAAATAAAATTAAAAATGAAAATTATGCTGTTGTTTCAGCTTCACCTCTACATTTTCAATCCACAAATTTACAGAGATTTAGAATAAACAATTCAACACATTTAAGATCTCATTGTCACAAAGCCACTGGTCCCTTTGCATTAAGGTGGAGCTTAACAGCCAAGATTTTGCCAGCCCTTAATGTATATCAATGATCTATTGTGAAATAATAATAAAAAAAGTAGAAAGTTTGTCTGTTTTATGGATAATAACTGAAGGAAAACAAGCAGCTGTACGGTCATGTACTGCCTTCACTGAAATGACATACTACCAAAACAGGAAGACTGTTTTTTTCCGTGACGAGCATAGTAGTTGATTTTACCCCTAGAGATCAATGATATAGATCACATACTCTGCTTTTCAAACCCAATGAGGTGAACGCACGTGCTCACATTCCTGAGCCTGTGAACTAGCGACAAACGTGAATATTCTAGGTCACGTCTCTGTCGTTATAATTTCACACCTATCTCCTTCAGGGGAAGAAATGTTATAGAAAACCTTTAGGTGTATCATGTTCCCAACAAGAAACTAAACAAGTCACAGAATATCCAAAAGCTTGTAGCCATGTGACCCAAAATATTCATGTTTGCCGTTAGTTCTCACGGTCAGGAATGTGAGCACATGCATTCACCTTATTGGGTTTGGAAAGCAGAGCACGTGATCTATATCGTTGATGTCTGGGGTAAAATCAACTGTTACGTGCGTCGTGGAAAAAACAGTCTACCTGTTTCAGTAGTACACATAAAAACAACATTAAAATTGTTTGTTTTTTTGTTTGTTAAAACAAAGCAAAAAAAAATACACATGGTAGGACCTCAGTCAAAAACGGCTCCTTCTTATCCTGTCCACTTTCCACGTAACGTTATACAAAAACATTCAAAACTTCCTCCAGTTGTGTCTTATTTACCAAGCTTGTGTGGAACCCTACTGGGAGAATATTGACCCTTAGTCTGTACTGTCAAGACCTTGGGCCAATATTCTCCCAGTACGGTCCTCATAATAAGATATAATAATAATAATAATAATAATAATAATAATAATAATAATAATAATAACAACAACAATGGTTGGGTGAAAAAACAGCTACAAAATGAAAACCAGGAAGAGATGACTTAATGCATACAGTAAAATAACATTAATTTTTATAAAATAATTAGGATAGTATGCACGCTCTCATTGGTCAATAGGTGTGTTTAGATGAGAGTATGTTAGCACGGTTGTGACATCACACAAATTTGTATTGGTTGTGTTGTCAAATGTGCGTTTTGATTGGCTGGTAGGAAATATGAGCATGTATCGAGAAAATCTGTTTCAATCAAGAAGTAAAACAAACAGCATTTTCCTTCATTTGTCGAATTATTTTGGAGAAATATTTTATAAAAGCAATAGGACTTTTTTCCGTGTTTACATAGCCTCATGTAAAAAAGGTCCTCTATTGCTTAAATGTGATACACCTTCCAACACTCAACAAAAACATTTTTACGCACACGTGGTAAAATTAAGATGGTGACATGAGCAGCATATTAATTAATGAGTCATTTCAAAACAACCACATATTACTCATAAGTTTTAGCATCCCAATATCAAAAATATTTGCCACTAAACTGCACGTCAAGCTGGTGTGTTTTAAGTGAATGAAGTGTGGAATTTTATTTATAGTGATGCAGGCAAAATACACAACCTCAAGTAGTAAAGTAAAACTGTTATGCAAGACTGTAAGTTGCATTGTCGCCTAAACCATGATGAATGGTTTTGTCCTCACAAGTCTCCCGTGGATCAGCCATACAGCATCTGAACTTGAAATCAGAAGGTCATACTGAAGGTTTGACTTCCTGTCAGGTGCACTCAGATATTTTGTGACGACATCCCCATCATGAGAGTTAAAATTCATCATTTCATTCAGAGACAAGAGGCTACAGGTAGCCTATACTCCAGCCTCTCTTTTAACCGATTTTCGATTGAAACGTCATTAAGCATCATTCATTTTATGGTAGAAGGCCGATAAGAAATACTAGGCGACCCTGGAGACTGTTTAGTGATCAGAAGCATTCCACAACGATAGCGATAACATCAACAAAACTTCGATCGTCTAATTGACTTCGTTGTAGAGACCTAAAAATGTTACAATACGCATTGATTTGATTCAAATTTGGGAAACGGATGCTTGACAAGTTTTTGCGATGGCATTTTGATGACATTTCACCAGCAGTAGTTGTACGATGAAAAGAAAGTAGCTGGCTAAAGATGGCTAACAGGTAGCATAATAAAACCGGATATGGAGAAATGATGGTTTCCGGTCACGTAAACAAGCTGATGTTTTTCCCCACAGGGTGCGACGTTGGCTCGATAGCCTTGCGGACATCGCTACCGCCTTTGACGCAGGAGAGCGCGGGTTCGAATCCCAGTGCGTACATTCATTTAAAAAGCCCGCTCAAACAAACATTGATAGAAATCGATAATTGATTGGAAAATCGTGACCCGAAAAAAAATAAATAAAACATAACTCTAAATAAAACATAACTCTAGCCGCCTACGGCTAGAGTAATAAGTAACCATATGAAATACTTGGCATTTATATAAGTCCACCGGTACTTACAAGATGGCTCCAACTGTGCTAACAATTTGAGGCACCAAAATATCACCCAGAGAACTATTCTTTGTTCACTTGTTTCAACATCTCCAATTTGGTGGTGTATTATTTTGTAAGAACAAATTAAAACACTTTTTACTCACCCTACTACTACAATTACAAAATCTAATATATTCCATCCATTTCGAAGATAAGCTCCTGGGTGAAAGAGGAAGCCATAGGCAATTATCTTTAAAATGGCCTCTAAAGTGAAGATTGCTAGAAACACATATTCAGCTATTTCCTGCAAAGGAAAATACAAATTCAGCTCAGTGTCATGAGCATGTGGTACTTGTGGAGCATGCCACATTATTTCGTTTGATGCACCTGCGATGTGACCCATGGCCCATGGTATACCCCCATAACACAAATGATAAGATTTCACAGTTGATTCCCAGTTACGCAAACCTCCCATAAGGCCTTCAACATAGACAAATTTTATCATCCTCATTATTAACATCATCATCATCATCATTATTATTAAGAGGTTGCACTGGCTTGCAAGCATTGTTCGCTTGTTCTTGCATGTAATTCTGCTGTCTGAAGTCATTTCTAACGCACAGAAAATAAATGTTTTCAACAAATATTTGTTGTTCTATGCACTTGAACAAAAATTAATGTATTTGTCGTGCAAAAGTTGCTCATGGAGACAAACCTTAACCCAAAGCTTGTTCTAACAAGATATGATTTTCTTTCCCTTCCTTGATAATTTTCTTTATAATTTTGCTCCCACAACTCAACCTTTTCTGAATCTGAAACCCTGAGTCATCAGAAGTCTGTTTTAGATAAAACAAATACACTTAGAAGTGTGGGTGGAATAAGATTTTAATTTTTTTGTATCCTAGGCTCCAAAATCTGCAAGCTAATCCTACGAACAATTTTGTTATGCCAGGCTACTTAGAGAAAAAAAAACAATGGTACTCTGAATGTCTATTTACGACTTTCTCTTGACACCATGCATATTTAATTATGTTGAGTACTATGCAACACAAAGCTCACTAAAAATAATTGCTTGAAGGTGGAACCATAAACGCCTACAATATCACTCAGACTGCTTCCTATCAGGTTTACATTAAATCACAAAGACTTCTATTGGGTACTAATTTGTGAGAAAGCAGCTCTCTACAGAAATTCTGTACCATCAAGACAGTTACAAATTGGAGTGTTGCTTCATGAAAAATGCATTGTTGCAATCCATCAGGAATGTCAACTTGCTTTGAAAGCCTGTGAGGAAAATGACTTCTCTTAATTAAAATGATTCTTCGGCAACCACGCTCTAAATAAACTTGATCTTACCCTTCCATTCGTTGCATGAATAATGCCTTGGTTTTAAGAAGTGGAAAAAAGAGGAAACACAAAACATTACTGTGTAACAATGTCTCTGGCATAACCGCCTCTGATATTAGTTTAAAAATTTATTTACTTTTTTCCTGCAATTATGATGTAATCAACCACAAAAATAGTAACCGAGGATCCTGCCTCGTAAAAATTAACATAGTTTCATTGAGCCAGACACACGTGATCTTCTTAAAAGAGTTCTAATGGATCCGTTTTAACTCGAAGAAATTTCGAAAATTTGTGTGAATTTGCATTTTCCCATCTTTACGTATATTTTGAAATAAACAAGAAACGTATTTTCGGTACAGGGACGAGATCAGAACACAGAGTGACAAATGGGTCCGTTTTATCTTAAAACATTTTTTGTTTGTTTGCCCCGTAGGTTTAACAGTTGCGATATAATGTTTAATATATTTTTTCTTTTTTTAATGAAAGACAACAGAATAACAATGGAAAAAAAATTCACGAGTGTGCTTACTCTTGAAAGCTACCGCGTCTGCTGAAATAGAATCAGAGAGCGTTTTCAATTGCATCGAAGAAGCACCTTTACCTTTCGATCAACACGGCACTAAACTAAATATAGCTTGCATCCGTTCCGCCGCTGCTTTACACAGTTTACAGATCGCAAAGCTGCATAATGCGTTGGGTCGGCTCATTACTAAGATTTCACGACAGACAATCAAAACTCGTCCTTTGTTAATTCAATAAATTTGTCAAGATAAATATGACAGTACAGAACATTCTCAACGCGCCTTAGCGACAACGTGGAAAATTCCTGACCAGTTGTGATTGCTCTCTGAAGCGATGTACAAGTTGAAGTTTTACTGTACCAGTTACGCACCGCACTATTCAAAAATAGATTTGCCTCTCTCTTGAGCACTCAACGAAAACATATGTAGTTTAGCAGATTTGCTTTATTTTCCTGACGTGTGCATAGCTTGACAGAAGGTCAAGTCTCAGCCAGATATATTGACGCACAATGTTTTTTTGTTTACATACAAAGTCATCGATTTCTCGCAACCTCACAACACTGAAATTATTAACAACGGCGATGCCAACGGATTATTCTCAAACCCACTGCTCTCGTTGGTATTAAAAATTAATTGGCAAGAAACACGATCAAATTCCGTCTTTGTTGCGAGTGAATTAAACTTTATGAATCTAGGTGCTATTTTATTTTTGGAGAGAGGCCAGACAAGTAACGCCGGTCCAGAATCTCTCATCGCGAGTTTGCAAGATGCAAGCAAAACTGACAATTATGAAAGCGACTATTTACGCTTAGCGCCTCAAGACCGATCACTGCAACCAAACAATGGAAACAGCCTATTCCAACGCAAACTTTCCGGCGAGCAATGCCTGACACCTAGCCGATCATATGTTCCACAAAAAATATCGCTGACTGAACACAGATAAATAGAAACTGTTTAAAAATTAAATGGCTGGCCCAGGATTTCGAACGAGGTTTTCTGCACAAAGAGTAAGCCTCTTACTAGCGAACTGTTGAGCTCACAACAAATTCATCTCTGAGTTAAAACAAGCCTCGAAATATTTGAGTTAATGGCATACAATCTCTACCGCAAAACAATATCGTTAATGTTTGCAACGGCCGGTTCGCCGGTCGTTTCATACAACAGGATAATCTTCGATTCTAAAAGCGATTTTTGTTTTTCATTTTACGAGATCATCAACACTAAGCCATTGTAAAGCCGACGATATTTTCACCGAGTTTAGGCGAAAACCATAGTTCACAGCATGAATACTCAAACTACGAAAAATGAAAATCCCTCATGCAGAGTGAATAAGGAACCTGTCACCTACCAGGCCCTCGTTTATGTCGCTAGTATCTTTTTCAGGTAGCGGCTCGTACGCGGCCAAGGCTGCACAATTAGCGAAAATTGTGATCAAAATCATCACATCAAAAGGCTTAAGTACAGAGTTAAGGAGAAAATAAGAGATCCGTTCAAGAAAAAGCTCAAACTAGCCAACAGAAACCAGACTGATATAATTTTAGACTACAACTAGTGAAATATAACAAGCACATTACCGCTGGGGCCGCAAATCAAACGAAAAAAATCCTCAGAAAACTTCCACATCACTATTTAAAAGGATATTTCCATTCCACGAGATTTATTGCAGCACTTCGAATAGGATTTCCCAGTGACAAACAGAGAAGAGCTCTCTTTGGTCGAACAGCATTTCCAGGTTTTTTATGCCGTTTAGTTGAAGCCCCAGATTTTGCATATTTCGCTGTATGCCCGTTCAACCGTGATCTATGCTGCGTGCTAAGATCTGTGCCGTTTGGCCACAGCGGCTTCATTCCTGGTGTAAAATTGGCCCTTGGATAGCCTACAAAAGTGGAATGTGAACACCAAGTTAATAGTATTTTGCAAGATTCGGTCCGCCGTTGCAGGGAATTTCCAAAAATCACGACGAGGCATAGCCGTCTTGCGCTGTCTACCAAATAGAAATGGCTGTTCTTAGCGCTTGGGTTCTTCAAAACATTCCCGCAAATGTACTAACCGTTTTGTTCCATTTAGAGTAGTAAAATTAGCCCGATTCTTAAACATTTAGCCCTGGCAAAGTCGTTCCACGGTCATGTCAACTAGCTGAAACACACATCATTAATTCCGTATTTATAACCTCGCAGTTCGGTCGGTCCGTCTGTCCGCGTGAAAGACAAAGTGGATTGACGTGCATACGGGCAATTTATTAACGCGAGGATGCGATTGCGTGACAGTGTCACGCCATGATTCCTGCGGTCAAGGGTCGCCTACCGAGTGTTGGCCAAGGGGAGCGCGGACAAATATTAACAAATACATTCCATGTTGCTGTGCGTCTGTTCAGTATTTCTTTGTTTTATGTAATAAAGAAAGAAAAAGTTGTTAAAGACGCCATCTATGCATCTGTCCTCCAACAAATCATGAGTAAGAAATAATCAAAATGCGAGTATAATTCAGCTCTTAGTACAATATACATGTATAAGCAGTGAGGTAAGGCGTACAGGTGTTTCTTGAAATTTTTCTTACCAAATACTGAGTATTTCAGTGATATGAGCAGCTGGATGTCACGTTGGTTATCTGACGCCGGCTTTTTCGGTTTCAGTCCGGCTAGGAAATTTCTGCAGTTATCAACAATGCGCCATTAATTAGTGCATTAGATGGACCGACGACTGTATTTTGCATGTGCGTGGGACGACGAAATTCAGTCGAAAATGGCACCTTAATCGTTCATATAACAGAAAAAACTGTCTCGAGGACTAAAATGAGTTCTTGTCATAAGAACATCTGTAGATATGTAGCTAGATGCAATAATTTCTTGATCATGGAATCTTTCCGGGACAAGAACTGTCTTTGAGAGTTTCACCTGTTATGGCGCATGCGCAATGTAGCAAGAGATAATCAAGAGCCTTACTCCTACGCTCTTTCCCGGCCTACACTCTGCACGGAAGTTACTATGCTTGCTTAATACCGGAAGTCTTTGCCACGTTGGCAGTTTCAAACCATGCAAAAGCTGTTGGAGGCCGGAAAATGCAGTCAATCCCGAAGTGGCGTCGCCCTCACTCTCGAGAATAAGATCTTAGAAAAATGTTGAAAAACTACTGAAGAGAAACTGCTGCCTTTTTATTGACATATGCAAATGATTTGACTTTCTAGTCTTGTCATACTTTCCTTCAAAGAGAAGCGGACGTAGTTTCCGGTTTGATGGTGGTCACTCGTTCTGTTCTGAGGGCATCAACCGGTGATAATGTAAATATATCATTGTGAACCGGGCGAATGCTAAAGGGCATTTGAATATTGAAAATGTGCCATATCATCATATCTATTCCGTTTCTAAAATCCAGGAAAGCTATCCAGTAAAATCAAACGCACGAATCAAACAAACCTTTATTAACGGGAAATTGTTATAGCCTTTACGCTGTGCGGACAGACCTGTTACTTTTTGTGAAAATAATCATGATGATCTTTCCTGCTTTGTGGGAGTCAACACTTCCTGATGTTTTAGAGTGGCCTAAATTAATCATTTAATTTTGAAAGACTGGCTGACCTTCAGTGATGAATTGTCAAGTTCGACAAATTATCAAGCTCGTAAAGACTAATCCGGCTGGATCGGAAACCCTAGACTGAAAAGAGATTGGGAGTCATTTGTTGGGCCGGCGAACTTAGTCGAGTTGGTGCGAGCTTCGAGTTACCGAGGAATCAGCAGTAGTCGGAACATGTTTGACAAATATTTAGTAATTTAGAGTCTCGGTTTATTTACTAGGACAGAACTCAGACTAGGACGCTTCACTACAATTACATGCTACCTCAAAGACCCGGCTCACATTGACGCCGGAAGCGGGAAGCTTGAACTGCACTACAACTGCACGGATGCCTTGAAATTTGAAACAACTCGACGAATGGTAGTCAGTAAATCTAAGGGAAAATGAATGAAATCATGAATTATTTCTGCATTGACGCGGGAACACTGCACTTCACCTGAACCTAGTTTACTTTGAAATTCCGACGAGTCTCTGCTCAGTTATAGGAGCATTGCAACTAGAAGTCGAAAGGTTATAGGTTCGACCCCTACTAGAAGCATTTGGATTTGTTCCGAGGATTCTGATTGGTCCAATGTTTTCAATTTCTCAGCTCGAAGCTAGCAAATCGCTAAAATTTCACTTTGGTTGTTATTGGTTAATTATCATCGATTTAATCATTCTGCTGGAAGTTATGTAATAAATTTTATAATTAAGACATGCAGATTTGCAGGAACAAGCAGCCGTTACCTCGGAGCATCTAATTAACGTTAACAGTATGACATCTTCTGCATACAGCATCTTCTAAAGAAAGTATTTAAGTGCGGCCCCGCCTTACGACACCCTGTTGGGGACGTTTGCAAGGCTACTTGTGGCGCGAATTGTTCTCGGGGGGATGCTGTCGGGGGCACGGGAGATGACAGCTCTAACAAACGTTGTTTGAGCAACACTATATGTAAATTTAACTCCTCGGAAATTTGAAAGATTTTCCCGATCTTTTCTGTGACTGATCCGGCAAAAATGTTCAATGTTCTGCTTTTTTCTGCTATGTCGCGAAAATATGTCAGGTTTCCCCGATAAAACACCCGCCCGGTTCCTTGGAATGATCTCTAGATTCCGGGAAGAATTCAGTTTGTTTTTCTCCAGAAACAGACCTTGTTAGAATTACGTTTTCACACCCCGTAGTCGTGCAGTATATTTGAACATCTAGAAGGATTCACAGGTGGCTACTAGAACGGAATCAGTCGAATGAGCGTTAAACCACCACAGCAGGGGCTATGTCCTCTACTCTTTGTTTCCGAATAGTGTGTGGGTTCTTTAACGTCCCATACAGTTGCTGTGAGACGGTGCTTATGATTTATCGTCCTTTTTCGAGAAGACTATGAAGTCTAACCATTTGAGAATGTCGTTACAATTAATTAAGCAGCACCTTCTCCTCAGTTATAATCACACAAATCAAGTATTCGCTTTTTAGTGCGATGTCAGGAAGCCACACTTCGCAAGATAGCCCCCCAGACGCATGATCCGTCTTGTGGCCGCCTTTAGACTAGACGAACCAAACACGCAGTACAAATGTTTGCTCAAGTTCGCCCAAGACGGATTAGGCGTCTCTAGTTTTAATTCTCAGGTCTACCGCACCATAAAAGCGTTTGCTGAATTAACCCCAGTATGATCATAATGGCTGAAAGGGAGACTAATTAGCTAGGTCAACATAAAAACACACACACATACACACGCACCCACAAAAAGACTAATTAGGTAGGTGGGTTGAATGAAAGCAAGGCTTTATTTCATATCATCATACATTAAAATCGTGAATCAGTAATCTCAATACTACTGAATTTCAAACACGGTAGAACTTTGAAAAACGCAACAGATTAAAACGTATTTTTAAAGGCGGTATCTTTAAAAATACGTTAAAATCATAAGCTCAGACATCAAATTGAAAGAGCTCCCTTAACAGAGAACAGGTGCAGGGCCAAATTACAGCGTTTGAATTTCAAACAAGCTCAGGAGATGAATTTCAATTAAGTTCCAAATTTTCCGTTTCCATATTTAAATCACAGAATTGGTAAAAAAAATTCTAACATTTTTTACTTTCATCTCTCTCTTTTTATTTATCTATTCTCTTGGTGTGTGTTTGTGGCGGGAGGGGGGTGGGGACGACGGGGATAAAAAGTTAATTTTAAAAAACTGGATTTGCAAGGCCTATTTTTCCCTAAGAAATTTTATCTCGCAATTTTGTTGCAACACACTGAATACATTGAGATCAGTTTCTGTTGCCCTGTGCTTTGCAACACTTTCGCTTGTCACTGCATCGAGTCTGGTTTCTTGATTCCTATCAGTCTGTGCATATCTAGTCTTTTGTCTCTTATCAAGCTTGTCCTGTTTTTAGTTATGAGATTCTTTTAACTTTCTCTTCAGGTAAGTCTATCAGTTCTTGTTTAGACCACTTTTCAGTAGTATTGTTAAACCATATAGTGTAATGCACTACTGAATATATCCAAGGAATATTGTCTAAGGTTGTTCTTCGATTCATAACCAGCATAAGTACTAAATCGTGTAATCTGCTTTATTAGCATCAGACTCGGCGAATGGACTTCTGACTCACTGATATGAACAACATAATTGTGAGCATTAGCCACTGCCTGAATATCGTCAAACCATGATATTGTCACACCATGTACCTCGTGTTGACATTTGTCCAACATAGCTGTCCGGGCCGGACATGTGAGCGTTAAAATCACGGCGAAACAGTCTTCCGGTCGAAACACAACGAGTTTAATGCGTGGGTCAGCACGACACACCGAGTTCACTAATCGTGGATCACAAGCCGAGAAGCCGTAATAACCTACAATATATTAATAACTAGAAATTACACTGTAAAAGAAATCCGCAAAACAAACGAACTGGAAAACTTACCACATGAAAGAGACGACCCAGAGGCAGTATTAAGAAATGAAAACCACACACATCATCACGGGCGCTACACCACATGCGAAGCAAAAAAAAGTAGGCACGCATTGCGTACATGTGGGTAGTGCTGTAAAGGTCGTTGTACCGTCTGGTCTTGTCATGTCAGACACAGTGCCATATTATGTGACTGTGGCAACTCAGCTACCTTTGTCCTGGAAATTCACGTGCTCTTCGTATTATTGGCTGGTGTTTGAGTGGATCAGTATACAGTTGTTATCAACTAAAGCTGAGCCCCTCCCAGGGGTTTTGGGGAACAAGGGAACATGACTAATTTAAACTGGGGAACTGGGCAACAAAGACAAGATATCTCAGGGAACAAGGAAACACGAACCATTTTAGGGATAAAAAAAGCTGGGAAAAAGTTCGGAATTAGTTTCGGGAACAAGGGAACACAAGCAAATTTTTAAAGGGAACAAGTGAACAAGGACCCCAAGTGGGAGGGGCTTAAAGCTCATAATTGAACTTCAGCGTCCAAAGTATACATGGATTATTTTTGCATTATAAGAGATTTACACCTACCTTAATATAGGAAATTAACAATGCACGTTGACAACGCGAAGAAAATTAACGTTACACTAAATTAACGCGAATTTTTCAAAAGTTAGGTTCACATGCATTAAATTAACGCGCATTTTTCTATAAGCATCTTGCTTTATTTACTGCGATTTTCATAATTCTGCAAACTCGCACTTTACATTTCTGAATGCCAAACTGCGTTTTGGCTTCCGTTAATAAAACCTTCCAAGACAAGTGCAGTTTTAAGCCGAAAATTTGGTTTTGAAGCCTAACTAGATCCTATCAATCAAAGCCTCCGTGAAAACACCAAGAGCTGCTCACTCGATTTTAAACGAAGAAGTCCCGTCAGATAGTGACTCTGAAGAGCCAATAGAGGAGTCATGAACTAATAAGGTTTTGTAATGAAACAAAGGTGCTTTAAAATAGCAATGTTGTAAAATAGCGTGCATTAAATTTACATCGACATTAATTAAGATACATTAAATTAACGCGAATTTTGTAAAATCGCGTTAATAAAGTGCATTGTTAATTTCCTATAATAAGGTAGAAGGTTGAATGAGGTAATAAGAAAAGGAGTTGGATTAATAAAACATTTATAAAAATAACTAAGAACTGTCTCGTGTGTCTTCTGAATTATGAACGAAACAAAAACAAAAGGGGACGAAAGTAAAAAAACCTAACTTTTTACTAATTTTAATAAGTATTTGAAAAATGTGGACTCGAACTGAAGTAATTAAATACCATGAAGCTTCCTGTTAAAAGTTTAGTTCGTTGTAGACCGGCACGATTTATCTGAGCTTTGTGTTCGTGTTCTTCAACTGCCAAGTTTTACAACTTTTCATTTTTCGGATTATGCATTTTCTCTGGTTATCGTAAACTTCATCGTTGATTTTTATCCCTAAAATAGCAACAATTTTGTGACCACAAGCGGATTAACCACACATTGTTTTGTGAGGCCTGCGTAAATGTATGGGGATTTCTAATTCTTTTTTTTGGTGGCTTGTTGCTAAAGTTTCGGCTGTCTTGTGGAAAGAGAACAAAGCAAGCCAAACCTGAATCGTTGAAGCGAAGCCAGCGTAACGCAACATGAATAATGAAGTACAAAGCCAAATGGAAAACCATTTGAGTGGAAAAACGTATTTTAGCCTTGAAGAACGACACAGATGTTTGAGGCCTGCACTGCTTTTCACGTGCAAAACAAGATTGTGCCACATGATACATGTTACAGAGGATCTTGTTACATATTACGGGTCAAAGATAGTGCCGCTGTTCTCGTTGTTTTGGGATTGAATGTTTCAAATCTACGCTTGTCAAAAACAATAAACTGAAGTCAGTGAATTATTCTTTTTCCTTTTCTTTTTTATTGTATACCGGACTTCCCGTTAAGATGCCCGGCCGGCCGACAAATATTTCGTCTGACCATTGTCTCATTATTTATCACCACTAAAGTGTTTAAAATTTCATGCTGCTGTTATCTTGTCCAGAGAAATAAATTCCCTCTAATTTTGAGAATGATTTGTTGGAATTCATGAACTCTAATTTCATGAATCTCTATTTCGTAATTCATTGCGGGCGTCTTCTTTATTTTCGTAATTCATGCAGGCATTGTGGGCCTACAATTTTACACTCACTCACTCACTCACTCACTCATTCAGCCCCGATGACAATATGGGTATTGCACTTACAGTGCACTACCCACGAAAATGATACGGAGGCGTTGTGTAAAAAAAAACAAACACAAAATTGGAACGAGGACTGGATTAACGACTGTTGTTGCGGAATAGCCTCTACAGTAGCGTTCCCACGGAATGTCAGAAACACCCTCAATACAATGATAATTATAGTAATAATATTTAGATATCGCAAATCCAACATACGTTTTCAAAGTCTCGTTAGGAACATATTATTAAAATAAACTAACAGCAATACACTAATGTTAATAAAATACAATCCCTAATATCAGCAGAAAAAGAGTATTATAGAGTAGATAAATAAAAGGCTTGGTTTCAAAGGTGTGTCTTAAGTGCTCGCTTAAAATGATCCTCAGCACCAACTCTCCTGAGTTCTGATGGTGGCTGATTTCATTTGGGTGTAGCGGCTGCGAAAGCCTTATGTGAATAACGAAGGGTAGCTAGAGTCCGAAACAACAGGTGGCAACAGAAGCAGTTCATCATTTGATCTCAGGCTATAGTTCGATTTAGACTTGACAGATATAAGATCAGAAATATATATAGGAGCCAGTCCATAGATGTCCACCGTCATGGAGCATTTCTGAATGTGCCTTTTAATGTGCTACTACGATCAAAAATCACTTTTTGTTTTTCTTCACATTTCGAAAGTACTTGTGGTGAATACTTGGCATGCGAGATTTTATGCAATTATTTCAAGAGGAGGACTATTTATTTCGACACGAATTTTTTTGCTTTGACGGTCCGCCATTAGTTGGTGCGGTTCCGACCGATAAGGCCTCGGGGAGACGTAGTCCCCAGTGTGATGGTCTATCACTCATTCTGTTCTGGGGGCACCTGTGAATTCTACTCGTTTTTAGATTTAAGATTGTGAACTGCACCATAAAGCAGTCTGGCGAAGTCCGCCACAAAGTGTTGTAAAGCGTATTTGAATATCTTCATAGAAAATGCGCTATATAAATGCGATATCATTATCATTATCATTAGAGAGCTGGATCGAGGAGAAAGTGAGGCCTTTTTCTGACTAGATCGCGACACTAGTATGTGTTGATACTTCGTTCTTATACGTGCGCTGGAGAATAAACCACACGATTACCCGTACGCTTGAAAAGCAGACATATGTATGTCGATCGCAGACAACTACACGCACACAGACTGTGATAGCGCTCGGACATTGTATTCTCCGTTCTTAAAGCGTGCGAGAACAAATCAGACGTTACTCTCAATTACCCGTACGCTTAAAATTCACGCTCTTAGTCAAAATGTGCGAGGACAAATCATCCATTACTCGGTGTGTGCACAGTTAACTCGAGACACGGAATACAATTGCGGTCAGATATGTTGTATGGTTTGTTCTTAAAAGCCTGCAAGAAAGATCATGACATTAAGGGACACTTAACTTTATAAGTGTAGTCAATTCTCGTGTTTGACCACCTTTGGTGCACGAGAAAGTGGTCGCTTATCGGAAAAATCAACAAGGAAGTCCCGTACTGAATTGATTAGTTAACTAATACAACACAAGGGTATTACCTTCTTAGCTAAAATTAGGCAATAGACGTTTTCTCTGCTAAACTGATTTAAACTAATCCTATCATACTACTGCTGAAACTTTGTATAACATTTTGTAACAATCATTGTAACAATTCCTGTTTACCTAGAGATCTATATGTAGCCATCTTCTCTGTATGTAAACTGTTAGTCAGCAGTATGTGTCCGCGTTATTAAAAACTGAACTCTCTGTGACTTCCGAGTAATGATTTTCCAACGATCATACGTGATCATGTTGGTTGTTCGCATACCGGAACAGAAAACAGAAGAATTTGCCAAATTTTGTAGCTTAAATTCATGCGGTCGCGGTCGCTTAAGAAATTTGAGTGATGGTCGCTTACGAGAGAACTCTTGAAACAGTATTTGACTGAGAAAATCTACGGTTATCAGTTTACAAGGTGGTCACTTACGGGAGGTGGTCGCTTACAAGAAGTGGTCGCTCCGAGGGAATTGACGATAAAACGGCCCAGGGATGTTTCTGCACAGCCTAATACACGGTCGCACCGACTAGAGAAGCGGTCGAGTCATACGTATTGTAGGCCGCGTTCGTGAAGCGTACGACTAAAACGAACATTTACAACTGGATGCCCCTACACTTAAAATGAAAAATAAGAGAGTGAGCAACGAACTAACGACATTAGTTGTTCCCGACCCGAGCACCAACTAGAATACTAAGGGTAATTACCTCTTTATATATGATCATACAAGCGCTAGCAGTTACCGTGTACACATCAGAAAAGCCTAAGCCAGGCGCCTCAATGGCCCGAGCTGTTTCGCTAAGTGCTATTTCAGTCGTCAGTTGGTTTGGTGCCGTTTGGTGTCGCAAAGTACCGTAAGGCCATATGGACTAGATATGTTGTAATTTGCGTTTAAAAAGTGCTTAAGAAATCATACTGATGACCTATACTTTCGAATTCGACACGAAAATTACAACCTTGTTCTGTGGTCTGCGCCGGCGTGGAGTAGCCTTGCCCGTGAATTGCTCGATACGCCAGCTAGGGAAAGGTATTCTCACTGTATAGTTGCCTACCTGAAACGCACATTTGAACTGCTGGTTAGTCTTTCATTGATGTGGTCGCTCCTAAACTAGAAGATCCGTTTTTTCTTGAATTGTAGATAATTCAGCGGTTGCCGAGGGCTCGGTCGTGGTTGTGTTGTGTGCAAGGCCCCTTGAAGAGAAGGTATTTTTTGTAGTCAAGATCGTTCCAAAAAGCTATAGATTTCTTAACTGAAACATCTCCCTTACGTTTTCCGAAGGGTTATTTTGGCAATTTTTGACACTCAAAAAGGTCAGCTAGAATTTTCGGGAAGCAAATAATTTGCTATAAAAGTTTATGGAAGGCAACCTTCAGCTAGAAATTTCTGAAACGGAGATTTTATTTCCTAAAATTTTCGGGCTCTTCGATTTTCAGCCACGAAATCCTAACAGATCAAATTCTTCTATCTGATGAAAACATCTCTTATTTAAACGGTGTTTATTCGTTACAAGGAACTTAGAAATGTCCCGTTTAGGCTTTAAGTTGAATTTGTTCGTTGGGTGCCCCTGACCTCAGCCGTCCACCAGGAAATCATGATCATGATAGCGTTGACTTAAACGTGGCTGTGTCACTTATCAGTTTTCGCCAAAACGGCTAACCACATTTCCTCAGGCCACACTGCCACTGGAAAAAATGTATCAGCGTTTATCATTCGAAACAGTTCTAGTCTCTCCTGGTTGACGTCAGCTCTCGCGAGCAAACTACGCAAGGCAAGGTCGTGTATGATATTCCTCCAAAGATGTAATGTCACAGGAATTGAGTTGTGATTATTATATGTTCCAGGCTTCTAGGTTGTATAGCAGAATGCCAGCGTTTGTTCTTGTTTTTCTTTTTTCACCGCCGGCTGAGAATAGCAACGGGGATCATGGCTGCTAACTTTATCAGAATAATAGGATCCCGAGGAAATAACCGTCTGGAGCAATAATCTTCCTTTTCAATAAAACTTTTGACGACCGTAAATATATATATATATATATATATATATATATATATATATAATCAAAAAAAGAATAAGGCAATAAGGTCGAGAAATGAAGCATAAAGTCGACTTAAACAGCTACTGATGAACTTCAAGTCAAACACTCCCGCGAACTCGTGACGTTATAAAACAGAACTCATTGAGAAGGCAGCGTAAGGTCGGCGCAGTTGATAAATTCCCTTCTGACCACTAGCTCAATGGAGTTGTTCTTCGAAGTCCCTCGTACAACTGCTCTGCTGCGCTTGGAAATAGCCAACTGGACTGGTCGGTTGGCCGGTTGGGATTCTTAAATCTGTTATATTTATTTGTAATATTAGGTCAATCCTCCGTAGGGGTCGATTGACAATCATGTACTTAATTTACATCTCCCTGCTGTTGAAAACGCGCAAGCAACACCTTTCCGCTTAAAATCATCGGTCAATTTCCTCCAACATTCGCCAACAACTAACAAAGCTTTAACACAGGCTAAAAAAAAAAAAAAAAGAAAAGCCCTCGGCTCGCTTCATGTACAACTCCACCGCGTGGTAGTAGTGAGAAAAGAAAAGTGATTCGATGTTATACATGTATATATCTGTGTTATATTGTCTTCATACGATTTTTGCTAATAACATCCTGTTCCTTTACTGAGGAGTTTTAATCAAAGGTAATGTAATGTATTATTTAGTGCTCCATCATTTAAATAGTGCTCGATGCCCCAATTCTACCTTTACCTCACAACATACACATGATGTACATTTTTGTTTAAGGAAGTCGAATTAGTGACTTTAGGCCTCGACCACCATTCTTTGGAATTCATGGCAGTTTTTCAATTGTGGCATGTTGAATAAGCAAATAAAAGTACGCACGGCAAGGAGCGTGGTTAATCTTGAGTCAATGTACTTTTTAATTGGGTTATCCTGCACCAAATCAAACAATCAGGGAACAATATATACACAGTTCCCGACATCTCCGGACAATCCAAGAGAATGAAAATATAGACGATTTGTCTCCTGTAAGCTACTTCCGTGATATGCACATAAATTTACTGGAAAAGTAAAACAAACATGAACGGCTCAAGAGAATAAAGCAAAGGCTTTTGAAAAATCAAAAGACAACATCCGCTTTATGCAAAGGGGTCGATTAAAGTGAAACACGTTTAGTTTTCTCGCTTTATGACAGCTAAGTTAAGTGAGCGCAAATGTTGCCTAGTTCCAACAGAAAGTTCAAGTTATCATGGCAGCAACTTCGGTGTTCTACTGTGTCAGCGCTAGCTTGAAGGCAATTTTTTGCCTTGCTCTATTCGCAACTCTCACCAGCTTTGTTTTGACCCAAAATCTCTACACATCCATACTTGATGATACCAGGAACGCTTTGATGACCTTTTCAACCTCATCATCAAAAATTATCGTGCCTTCCTACTCGTTATCGGTGGCATCGGCAAGTAAGTTTGATAGGATTAGATCGATAAAAAATGTGGGAATATCTTTTACTTTCATTTTGAAGTCGCTTGTGTGGGAATGTTTTGAGACGCCACTGAACCGAGGCTAATCTTAGTTTCGACTTCAGTACATGGTTTATCCAAACCGATTAAAAATAAACAAGAAAACAATCTCGTTTTGAGCGCCTAGTTTGACTAAGATGTCCATTAGGTTCATTCTTTGTTGTTTATGTTCATTTTATGCGCGATTTCTTTTCAGACATTTTTAGAAAAGGTCCAGTTCCGAGTAAGTCACCATCCAACAAGTTCTTGAAGGCCCTCGATCAAATTGAAAAATCAATGTATGAAGCTCAGGCTGCTGGGTCGAGATATCGCCACAATAACCTGCGTCTGGCAAAACTCAAAGCAAACATCAAATTGGCGACTCAGAAGCGCAACTATCTATTCGCTCGTCAGTCTCTTGGCCATGCATTATACTCTATAATAGAACAAGCGAGGAGCAGTGGTCGAAAAAAGCGACAGTCAGCAACTAGTTCAGGAGTGAAGGCTTATATGGACTCCATTAAGAAAGACCTGGGTACTGATTCTTTTGAGAAATTTATGGGTGTTAACGGACCGGTTACTTTGATGTTTGCTATTGATGACACTGGTAGCATGAGAGGCGAAATTCAAGCAGTTAAAGACATTGCCACCTCCATTGTCCGTCATCCAAGAGATCCGTCCATGGAAGTGGACTACATCTTATCCCCTTTCAACGATCCTGGTATGTACAATAATTAATATGGGACAAAAGGAGGATATTACCCGGTGCCTTGACTGCATGCATTGCGCGGAATCTAGTGAAAACGAAATGGCACCAAATTCGACGTGAAACGCTTCATAATAGTTAAAAATTAAAACTCGGTTGAAAGACGATTAAAATTCAAACTAGACTCACCATAAGTTGAAGTTTGACGTCAATTGTACGAGATACCGGACACGAACTAGGGAGTCACGTCACATATGTTTGAGTAGCCCGAGCGATCAGTCTTGAGGTGGTCATACTCAAGACCATCTTTTTCTACAAAATCAAACTCATTCAGAAAATAACCACCATCATGGAACTCATTGCCATGAATGATGACGAACACTGAATGATGTCTGAGTCTCTTGTTGCCATAGAAACAGATCAAGCTTTTCTAAAATCTCTTTGAAAGTGCTTTCTCGGTAACATAAGTGAGCCGGCAGAAACCACTTAGCCACTGAGGCAAGAAACAATTTTTTACACGTCATGTTTATAACGATCTAGGTTATAAACCTAAACTGGTTGACTGACTCTGGTTATTTTCAGAGAGAAAATTCTTCAAAGTTTCACCCTTTTAAAATAAAGGGTGTTTTTGCCTATACACACGAGTCTTTTGCCTGCTATGAAAGAGTGATTGGCTTTGTTCTGGTTCATCGCTTAGAAGGTTTGTCTGCATTAAACTAGAGCCCCCAAAACAGGGGCACCGAACGAGAAACTTCGGTGAAATATCTGTTCGAGAGAGTCTACCCGTTCTAAGACTTTCGGATTCTACATTGTCAAAAATCTATTGATTTCTTAACTAAAACACCACCAAAGAGATTCGCAACCAGGGAAATCCAGGGAAAAATAGTCCCTTACATTTTCGGATGGAATATTTTGGCAATTTTTGGCTGTTAAAAAGGTCACCTAGCATTTTCGGCTAAGCAAATAGTTCGCTGAGAAGTTTTTCAAAGGTAACGTTCAGCGGGCAATTTCTGAAATAAACATTTCATTCCCTAACATTTTTGGGCTCGTCAATTTTCAGCTAAGAAACCCGAACAGATCATTTTTGTTAGCTTATAAAAACATCTCTTTAAACAGTCTTTAAACATTACAAGGAGCCCAGAAATATCCCTAAAAGTTTTTTTTGCTCAATTTCCTCGTTGGCCCTGCCAAAAGCTGGTAAAACTGAAAGAAGAAAAAAGTAGAGTTAGTGCCATTTACAAATTCAATTCCAGTTTCAAAGTTAAACCTGCATAGGGTCAAGAAAAAAAATTGCTGTGCTCAGGTTTTGCCATCATTCCAGCAATTCCAGTGCAAAAGTGTTTGTAATGGATGAACAAAAGAAAAAAAATGACGTTATAATGTATTTCTTCAGCGTAAAAACGACATATGAGCTCCAAAACATTGCAAAAATCACATGAAAATCTTACCTCCCAAACAAACAGTATGAAGAATTCTTTCTTGAACAAGGCACACAACGGCTCAACCAGCTCCCTCTTTTATAAGCAAGCCAAACCAAGCAGCCAAACAGCAAGAATCTGACTCCCTCGCATCCTGGGAAATTCTATATATCTTTGAGCGGTAAAGGCTATTCCCAAACAAGTTCCTACTTTCTTTCTTACAGGTGTCTAACTAGGCTTCAATCCTTCACCAACAGTTGTCCATGCACCCTCAACTTTCAACGAAACTTCTACAAATGCAGATTGAAGCCTAGTCAGACAAATTGCTTTGAGGCCCCTTGTCCATGAACAACCAACCATCAGTAGCTCGAAACGACCATTTGGCCAAAATTAGTTACATTCACGGTGCCAATAAACAGTTCTTAGAAACTGGCAGGGCTTAAGCCTTCCCAGCCCTTGATGACGAGCTCAGGCCAAATGATCCAAAAAACAGTTACTTAGAGCAAATTTAACACATTTCACATTCTGCAAGCAATCTTGCCGACCACAAATTAAACTCAAATGAGCCGAGTATACCCACGTGACCAGCTGCCATGTGACAATATACATGCATAATGCACCAAGTCCCCGTCAAAACCCTTGGAGAAATGAGTCTCCCCCAATCCCCCCCCCCCCCAAAAAAACTCCCTTTTAGCAAAAAACCTGAGACTTCGATACATTTTCTAAGGAATAAGACCACGTTAAAAGGTGAGTGGTTACACCAGAAACGGCATTGGGAGGGAAAAGTGTAGCCTGGCAAAAAATTGGGTGACATCTGCCTTAATTTTTTTAACTCGCCCCTAGGCCCCCAAGTTGACCCTTAAGAACAGCGAAAATGCCCAAATATTGACGGAAAAATTAAAATTTTGGTAATTTTCATACTACTGTTTTTGAAATCAGCTTTCGGATTCCACTAATTTGCTTATTATCATACCTGAAAACGTTAAAATATATTGATACGTAGGGAAAAAAGTCCCGTCATTTTGACTCATTTCGTACAAAGGCTAGTTTGGTATTCGGCCGCGCGGTCATCAATTTTAGCGATTTTAACTTGCTTTATGTAGGCTTAGCTCCACATCTAACACTCGATTTTGAGAAGACTGGGATCTAGGGATCATATGAGAGATCTAGAGCAAATGGCCTAGCCAAGGGCAATTTTGTTTTGCATGAAAATAGTGAAATCAGAATAGTTACCCGTATAGTGGCTCCAAAGTTTTTTTTTCTGTTTACTTGTACAGTACATTCGGGATAACAATGCTAAATTTAAGTTGGACTGGGCGTATTGTTATCGCTTTTCAAACTGAAATAAAGTTGATAAAATTCTATCTGTTGGTTATAGAGGTATCGAGATTGAGGTTACCATGGCAACGCAAATGGCTTCCCAAGTAGGTACTCCAAAAGAGACATACTCAGTTTTTTTAATTCCACGGTTAGCCATTTGAAACCCAATTTTCATACATTTCTGTCGAAAACAGCATTGACATAACTCTGTTTTTAGAATTTCCTGTTATCTTCTTTTTCCTGTGAACAGAATTTTTTTTGAAAATAGCCCAAAATACACTTGAGATGCAGCATAGTCAACATGCAACAAACAAACAAAAAACACAACAACATTTACCGAGCGGAAGCGGAACTATAACCTTAAAACTAGAACCTTACTCCACTCATTCTTTGAAATCCTAACCGGAATAGGAATAAATATATATATACAGAGTAGTCTCAAATAGTCTACAGATTGTGCTACGAAAATGCTGACGTTGTTCTCGAAAACTAAAGTACAGTAAAACACTGCACGAAAAAGTTGCTCCTAAATGCGAAAAATTGCTCACAAAAGAAAGAGCACAAAGCAAGATATCATCATATTTTAAGCACTCTCTATTCTCTAGCCAAATTTAAATTGTAGAACAGTTGCTTATCCCACGCCATTGACTCGAATGACTTCTGAGTTCTGACACATAACCTCAATTACTTAACATGTAGTTTTGTTGGATAATTACAAAGCCTTAAAATAACGACTTAACTTTGGACATTATATAAAGCCTTATAAAAACTAGAAAGCCACCAAATGGGCTTGAGAAAATAAGCTAAGTGAAGTATCCGCTGGAATGCATATTGTGAATGGCTGGCTCAGTTGTTTGCTGTGGGGACACGGCGAATTCGGTAACTGGTCTAATCGGGTTTCGGGCTTTCGGCCCCGATCACCGTCGAAAAACAAGAAAAACACGTTCTTCACTTCTTCCCTAGTTTTTACTAAAAAAGCGTTTTGCCGGAGAAAATTGCTTGAAGTTGCTAGTCCCATAAAAAGTTGCTCCAAACGCAAAAAATGAAAGTTGCCAAAAAGTTGCCGAGCAGAATCTGTAGAAGCATGCATCAGAAGAAGAATGGAAATAAAGTATATTATTTTCGTAGACTCCCGGACATCATACTCCACTAACATAAACGGTTCGCTTCCTGTTATTGATGGCATTATGCTAGCACAGAGACGGGCAAACACTGCTGTATCAGGGAAAATGGCGCGAAATATCCTCTTTGCAGTCTCATCCGTAGTTTTTTGAACAATTTGCCAACAAAACTCATTACTACAAGGAGCCAGAGTCAACAAGAACTGAACAAGAAGTATTTAATTGATTTCCAAGAATTAATAATTGTTCAAAAAGCCGCGAAATTTCTGACTTTACTAGCACGATAAAACCATAGCTGATTTACCAATCAAAGCGCGCACATTGATATGGCAACACAGTCACCCGTGCAATTTAATTCCGAATAGGCCTTATAACAACCTCTTGTGTTCACATTAAGTTAATGGTCTGACATGTTTCCAGATCCAAATTATTCAACCTCGAAGCCAGGATTTTTCCCTTTTCCGTCTGCTGTAGTCGAGAAAAAGACCCTGGTTGCAACTGGCCACATCTTCACTACAATTTCACGACTCTAACGCCCCTCCATCTCAATTGGTTTCTGAACCACCCAGAATTAGGGTGGTCGTGTGATCACCTGCAATCAGGGCTCTGCCACGACCACAAAGGGGGCGAGAGAGAGAGAGAGAGAGAGAGAGAGAGAGAGAGAGAGTCTGGGTTCTAGGTTGCCTCACTGTTGTCCTGGTAATAAGTAACGAGGGTTGTGTTTTTATCGCATCTTTGTAGGAACTGGCCCTGTCACGTACGAAGGAAACGGTAATGGCCGCAGGTTTGTGAAAACCATTGAGAAACTCCGTGCCTCCGGTGGTGGGGACTGCCCAGAGCTCACATTCAAAGGAATCCTCGACGCTTTTAACAATGGTCCATTACCTGACTCACCACTCTTTGTTTTCACCGACGCCTCTGCAAAAGATCATTCACCCGACAACATGGAGGAAGTGCTTATTATCGCTGGATATCAAGGAATTACTATTAACTTTTTCACAACCGGTCTATGCGGTCACTCGTCCTATGAGCCATTTAACAAGCTAGCTAGAGAGACATGTGGTTACATCTTCAAACTTCCTAAGAGTAGTGACCTCAGGAAGCTCTCTGGAATTACTGCTGAAGCCCTTATAGGAGGGACGTGCCTGGCAGGAGGAGGAAGTGGCAAGGCCAGCGGAAAAAGGAAGCGAAGTGTGCGTGGATCTACGTACAGCATCATTGTTGATGATTTCACAGAGAAGCTTGTCATCACAGTGACAAGAGAAGGGACAAGCCAAAGAGTCAACCTCAAGGATCCTACAGGGAAGGTTGTTACATCGGGTCTCACTACTTTTCCCACCGTAGAAATTTACGACATCAATCACCCACGACCAGGAACCTGGACGCTGATCGTGTCTGGGTCTGGCAAACATTCCTACCAAGTTAAAGGCGTCAGCAAAGCAAATGTGGATTTCGACTATTTCTTTGTCATGATTTCAACGCGTGGGCATAAAAAACCAATACCGATTACACATCCTATCCTTGGTGAGCCCTCTTTTTTTCCTCGGTCCTAGAAATCTTTCAGATGATTTTTTTTTTCTATCATCATCGTTGTTAGAAAATCATGCAAAGTTAAGAACGCAAAGAAAGTTACTTATTCTATAACTAAGAGGCCTACAAGACTCCTAACTCATGTTTCTCGGCCTGACCTCAAATATTTATTTGCCGATGAGGTATAGAGGTATTGGCATTGCAACGTACAGGCCTTCTAGCACGTTTCACATTTGCCCTTTAGCCGCACTTTCGCCATAGCTTCATTATGGTTAATGCCGATATTAGAAATATGGCTTAGAAATTAGCATGTTTGACAATTTTAATCCCTTGTTTGGTTTTATAAAATAGGAGAGAAGGCTCGGGTCATCCTAACTGTTGCCGGAAACGAGAAGATCAACGGAAGCACGTTAAACCTGGATTTGATGAGCAAGGATGGAAGGAATTTAGGAACAGCCGCTGTATCTCCCCGCGGAACCAGTGGCGCACACTTTTTAGCCTCCTTTACACCTCCCGCAGTTCCATTTAGATTAAAGCTGAGAGGGACAACAAAAGGAGGGTACAACTTTGAACGCAATTCCCACAATGTGGTGCACGCCAGCCACGTCTTGATCAGGGTTCTGTACGCCAGAAACGAATTTACGATATCCGCAGGTGGCACGAGTTTTGTGATGTTTGTGGTTCACAATAACGGTCCAACTGAACACTTTGACATCAAAGTCAAGGATCGCTTGAAGTATACCCAGCCTCTTAGGCGCACCAACCTCATTGTTCGCCAAGGTCGCAAGGGTTATTTCTCGGTCTCCTTCAAGGCTTCAAGCTCGGCTCAGCGAGGCCAAGAAGACGAGGTGTTGGTGACCATCACGGGCCAAAAGTCGAAGAAGAGTGGTGCTCAACTTGTGAGACTGATGGTTGTATGAAGTGCGTGACAAAGGTCAAAAAAGTTGTGCTACCAGCGTTATTGGGCGCATAAGGTTTTGTCTCTTAACAGTTCGTGTTTGCGGGAAATAATCATTTTGCTTTGCTTTGGTGAGGTGAGGGGAAAAGACTTGATAACAGGAAAAGCCATGAGCCATAACCCGGAGCGTACAACTTCAATATACTTGGTCAAGGCGTTTTCACAGACCAAGCCATTTTTAGATTGATTTTCCCGTGAATTCAGTCTTGCACCGGAGGCATGGTGTCCCGCAGGAGCCTTGCTAGCCAATCACAAGCCTTGGATAGATTATTAGCTGCTTGGACGCGTGCGGACTGGAATTGGACTTTTCGCGTGAAAAACATGTCTAAAAACAGCTGGTCTGTAAAAATGCCGTGACATAGCTCTAGTATGGGAGTTGTACGCTCCGGGCTATGGGCTCCTGGAAAAGCATAGGAACAGATTTTCACACAGCTTAACGTTTTTACCGCGGCAAGAGCCTTGCCGGGAACCAGGTGCCGGCAACTCATGACTAATTTATGTTAAAACTCACAACGCAACGAAAATTAAAGTGCATTAGGCGCGGCAGTAAAATGAAATGAAACAAATAGTGAATGCGTAATAAATAAGGATTTAACAAACTATTGATAAGGGGCTGGGCTTTCTACTTTGGTGAGTACGTTTTGTTACTTTTTTATGGGAATGGAATAAATCAGGAAAAAACATCATCAGTTGGTCGTGTTTGATGAAGACTGGGAACTATCATGACAGCGGTAAAGAGGCTCCCAGTCAGAGAAAACGGCTTTTACAAAACGTGAGACGGAAACAAGAGTTTAACGGGCGCGTGACTTACGTATCTGCGAAAAAGAAAACATTCGCGGAACGAGACATGATTGATAAAAGCAATCTGTCATTTTCTAAAGCCTGGCTTACACCTGTGATAAAAATGCGAAAACAAACCATACACTAGCGCTGTAGCTTCTTGCGCGATCTCAGTGGTACCTTTAACATTTTGGAGGTTGCAGACGTTGTATCGGTCTCTGCCTGTACATCACTTGAAAAGAGGCCGAAGTGGACTGTCACCATTCTGGTGGAACTGTATAAGTAGGCCCATTTATTTCAAGCGTGGGAACGACTTTCCAAAAATAGCTCTGTCTACTCCTGTGTTTGCATATGAACCCAGTAGTGGAGTTGGACTCTCCTACTTATGGGCTCCTGTAGTACTGACTGGTGACGGAAAGATGAGGAGCAATGAGGGAGTCACGTTTGAGGTGTAGGGTTGGGGAAGTGGTGAGAACACTCGCCTCCCACCATATGAAGGTTGAGTTTGTTGGTTCTCACCCTTGCTCCGAGGGGGTTTCCCCCGGGCACTCCGGTTTTTCGTTCCCCTGTTAAACCAAAAATTTCTTCCGCATCGGTGTCCCCAATTAGTGCTCATGCTCCCGCGCGAAATACATTTGACACTTAAATAAAGTTCAGCATTATCAGTAGCAATACTTAACACTAAAACTGCCCCCGTTGTTACTTAAGCAACAACAGACATTTTTTTTTTGGTTGGTGATCATTCTGATAAGAGCTTTTGCATTTGAAACATTTCTCAGCTTGCCATATTGTAATCAAAGCCAATTCTTAACGCAGGAAAGTTTGATATGCCAAGAAACTACACCCAAAAGACTTTTATGAACTGCGTTGCCGAAGCAATTGCATTTGTAACGCGAGACAATTACGAATTAAATTTTTAAACCGAGGGGGCAGCGGAAACTTATGAAACGCTGAGATTCTGATCTGTTTGCTTCTGGTTTTTAGATCGAGTCTGTCGATCCCGTCGCTGATTTGTGTCCAACAAATTAAGTTCCGTACAGAACCGAAAATTCTACCCTGTTGAATATCTTCTGAGGTCAAAGAAATCACTGTGATAGGAAGGTTCTCATCATCGAATTCTAAATTTTGTGACCTCGGGGCTGCTAGGATGGACCCTTTCGATGACGTTACGCAAGATTCTAATTTGTCGTATTTTCCATTTGACGAAAACAACCGACATGACCGAATTTATGAAAAAATGAAATTATACCGAATTTAGTGTACGTGCAAAGTTTTACAAGAATCGGTTGCAAATGTGCAGAAATATGGAATCTCAAAGTTACCAAATTTTACAATGGTTGGAAGGGTCGATTACCCTATACCACATGCTGCGAGTTTGCTGAAAAATTACCCGATACCACACTGCGCGCCTAGTTTCTTCCAATGGGGATTGCCTCACCCAGTACCAAGATTTCTTACTTACTTCTTTATACGTGGGGATTCCTATGTTGCCTCCTCGGGTTATCATCATTATCATCTACCCCCGCCTTAGATAATAGCGACCCTTAGGGTGCTTTCGATTGGGAAATCCGGATTTAGATCTTAAAATCCGGATCTTCGGATTTCCAATCGAACACAAAATCCGAAGACGGATTTCGCGACGGATTTTGTTAATTGAAATCCATGTCGGGGAAGGATTTCAATTAATGAAATCCGCGGCGAAATCCGTTTTCGGAT
>BLFK01000862.1:1778619-1786119 GCA_014634185.1 Astreopora myriophthalma | reverse complement strand
TTTCGCACTCCAAATCAACAACTAAAGAGCAAACTTCAGCCAACAATACAAACTCCACGGCAAACCTCTCCTGTACGTGTTCCCGTCCTCAGTCAGATACTGTAATTTCTCTTTCCTGTCTTACAGTGCCACCTCGTCAACTCTTTAGCTTTTCGTCCTTCTCTTTCGTCTTCAACTTTATATCCTTATCAGTTTTCCTTCTCAGTTCAGCACAGTTCACAGTTCAGTGTCACAGTTCAAACTTTCTTACCGCCGCTGACAAAAGGATTTTGTTTTTGATTTCGGTCGGTTCCTGCTAACGATTCTTTAGCAGTGAATCTCTCTGTGACTCTCTCCTCAACTGTCTTCTTCGTTCAGCTTCCCTCAACTGTTTTCTATCAAAAACGTTTTCTATTCCTTTCTTACACTTATATAACGAATATTAATTCCACAATTAACACTTAACGTACGTACTTATTGTTTAAACAGTCCTACATTTACAATCATTATGCAAGATAATTATTTTACGAACAAATGAACTTACAAACTATTCCTTACGTACTAATTACGGTTTTACTACTAGGGTACATTGACACCAAACAATCAACACCAACAAACAAGCAATACAACCGGAAAACAAGGGACAACAGAAGCGAAGAATTTTATGACACCCCTATCGAGTGAGAGTGCATAACTATACAATTTACGAACAGTAAACTCCTTTACACCGGCGATCCGTGTGTTCAGCTCAGGACCGTAAAGCCCCTTGCTCTGATCAACTGGAAGTGCAGTACTGTAAGTTCCTTTGATGTCATGTAGTTTTTTGGACCGTAAAAGGCTCTTTACGATCCTTATGTTTATCTCACGGTCCGTATGGACCGTAAGCCCTGACGCTCTTGCCCCTATCACCTGAGAGTGCAATACTGTAGGTTCCTTTCATGTCATGTAGTTTACGGACCGTAAAAATCTCTTTATGGTCCGTATGTTTATTTCACGGTCCGTACGGACCGTGCGGACCGTACGGACCGTAAAGGCCCCTTACCCTTATCAACTGGGAGTGCAGTACTGTACGTTCCTTTGATGTTATGTAGTTTACGGACCGTAAAAAGCTCTTTACGGTCCGTATGTTTATTTTACGGTCCGTACGGACCGTAAAGGCCCCTTACCCTTATCAACTGGGAGTGCAGTACTGTAAGTTCCTTTGATGTTATGTAGTTTTACGGACCATAAAAAGCTCTTTACGATCCTTATGTTTATCTCACGGTCCGTACGGACCGTAAGCCCCGATGCTCTTGCCCCTATCGCCTGACAGTGCAATGCTGTAGGTTCCTTTCAGGTCATGTAGTTTACGGACCGTAAAAAGCACTTTACGGTCCGTATGTTTATTTCACGGTCTGTACGGACCGTGCGGACCGTAAGGTCGGTAAAGGCCCCTTACCCTTATCAACTTGGAGTGCAGTACTGTAAGTTCCTTCCATGTCATGAACCCTACGAAGCGTGAAAAGCTCTTTAAGGTCCGTATGTTTATTTCGCGGTCCGTACGGGCCGTAGAGGCCCCGTACGTTCCCTTATGAACTCAGAGTGCAGTACTGTACGTTCCTTTAATGTCATGTAGTTTACGGACCATAAAAAGCTCTTTACGGTCCGTATGTTTATCTCACGGTCCTTACGGACCATAAGGACCGTAAGCCCCGATGCTCTTGCAGCTATTGCCTGGGAGTGCAATACTGTAAGTTCCTTTGATATCATGTATCCTACGGACCGTAAAAAGCTCTTTGCCTGCTTTACGGTCCGTACGATTATTTCACGGTCCGTACGGACCGTACGGATCGTACGGACCGTACGGACCACAAGGCCTCTTGCGTCTATCGACTGAGAATGCGGTGCTGTGAGTCCCCTTAATGTCATGCAATCTACTCAACTTCACAAACCGTATGTTGACTTTACGGTCCGTACCGACCGTAAGGCCTCTTGCCCCTACCATCTGAGAGTGCAATACTGTAAGTTCCATTCAAGTCGTGCACTTTACGGACCGTAAACTCGTCTTCACGGTTAGTGTTGCACTTGCTATAGTGTAAGAACCAGAAATATTTCTCAAATGAGATACACTTCACAGAACGTGAAGCCCTCTTTACGGTCCTTATCATAAGGGTTACCGTCGGACGAAATGAACGGACAGTAACTGACAGGATTTAACGGACCGCTACACTCCGAGTGTATTGGACAACCCATCTCAAAACTGCAGGAGACTATATATCCTGCATCGCACTCACAAAGCCCATCCGTGGATTTCTCGAAGAAATAGCGAATCCCATACCTGATGATACCATTCAAATTAGAACTTTGACTTGTGATTACCTGTGCAGTTTATGTCGCTTCCGCTCCATTCTCCAGACGACAAACATGTTCTTGTAACATTTCCAGTTGAGCTGGTGTATCCCCTTTGACAGGAAAACAAACAGCTTGATCCGTAGGTGTTGTTACAGGCAGCGTTCAGCAAGGTTGCTCTTCGCGGGGTGACCAACCAGGGGCAAGCAATAACTATCAGAAAATGGAAAAAAAATCGAACTTCTAATTACGTTCTTCGCAATGGCTCCTTCAACTGACTCACACTACTCAGCTTGGGACGTTCCTTTTTTTCTTCAAAACTTACCTCTACATGCGGGTAAAGGGCTGTCCCAGAATGATGGTGGTCGGTTATTCGGAGAAAGGCACGTTACTGTTGAAGAGCCAATCAGCCGATGACCAGTTGAACAAGAAAAGTTACACTTTGAACCATAATGATTATCACATCTGCTCATATTCAAGGGTCCGTCAGGATCTACCGTCAGCGGTGTGCAATAGATTACTGGAAATGCATCAGATAAAAATGTTATCTTATTAAAAAAATAACAAGACAAATCGAGGTCCGAACACGAATGATAGTTTGCGCTACAAAGTGTAATGTACCTGTCACATACACCTGAAATGTACAATTGGCTTGGTTTCCTGATTGGTCCACGGCCGTGTATGTGATCATGTGGGTTCCTTGATTGAATGTGTGCGGCGGTTGGTAGTTTGATGTCAGGGAGGGTGCGACTCCTGAGTTGTCAATAGCAACAGGTTCTGTCCAGTTGACCAAAGCTGTAAACTTGTCTCGTTCAGCATGTGCTATGAACGGACTGCCAGGACATGACAGACCAAATGTTGGCGGCTGAGAATCTGTGCAAAGAAACAAGAGTTAAAATCAATTCGAAAACTGAAAACAGCACGAATATTGTCCATGACACTTACAAAAGGCATCCCTAGGCTTTTCCAGAAAATAGTTAAACACACATTGAGTAAGCAGGATTTTAAAGAATACAGCTCTGATCTGCGATTAGTTACCGGTGCAGTTGATGTCGTTTCCGCTCCATTGTCCAGACGACAAACATGTTCTTGTCACATTTCCAGTTGGGCTGGTGTATCCCGTTTGACAGGAAAACGAACAGTTTGATCTATAGCTTTTGTTACAGGTGGTAGAGAACAAAGCTGCTCTGGGTGGGGTGACTAATGGTGGGCAGGTGATAACTTTGAGTAGAAGAAAAGATAGAATGTCACATCTGGTAGATTCATAAGGTATACGCAGACTACATTAAGAGGCCTAGGTTTATGAGGAGCCGCGTGTTAGTTTTGAAAACGTACCTTTACACTCGGGTAGAGGGTTGTCCCAGAATGCTGGTGGTCTGTTACCAGGAGCTATGCACGTGACCATTGGGAACTATTAAGCCGATGACTAAGTGCGTAATAGGGGCATTGGTCAATTTTTAATACTACATCGAAAAGTGGTTCGAAGATTTGGCTGTGATGTTATTGGAGGAACAGACCTATTCTTCTTAACGGCTCGGTCCTCGATCAAATAAGTTTTGGTAACATTTTTTGGGGGTTGAAACGGCAAAAATATTTTTGCTGTGGGTGAAGGAAGTTATCTTTACCATGGGAAACGTTTGTGGCTGTTTGTGCTTGATGAAACTGTGGAAGGTCTCTGGTTTTGCTTCTTGTTGGTCAATTAATCCAAGTTACACTACGAGAGCTCTTGTAATTTGGACTTGAAAGAAACAATGCTTACCAGTACAACGTGTTTGAAGTCCGCTCCATGTTCCATTGTAGCCGCATGTTCGTATTCTTGCTCCTTGTAGTACATACCCAATGTGACACGAAAATTGGCAGGTTTGTCCTGGTACACTGGAGCAAGGACCCAAGGTACCATGGGCGGGCGCAGACAGTTGACTGCATTCACTCGCTATGTCATTGAGAAAAAGAAGCGAACAAAGGCAAAATAAAAGAAATAGCGCAATTACTGATTTGTTATAAATAATGTGGCGTTTAGTTACAGCCCAGCATACTTGAATTTTCCATCTGTGAGCTATCCGCCGAGGCACTGCAATTCAACTCACAATTATTTGTTTGTTTCGTTTCCAAAAAACGACGAGACGAACTTTTCCTAGTTTTCGTTGTATTCGAATGATGAGTCTTGGTAAGAAGAAAAACAAAGTAGAGAGCCTTTATTTATACAGAGTGGTATTTAAGATTCGGAAGATGTGGGGGCGTGAAAGGGCGTGAAACAAAGAAAGAAAGAAGAAAAACAAACAAACAAACAAAAAACCAACAACAATTGAAACAAAAACAAAAACGTGCAGAAAGCCAACTGGGAGGACGCAGGCAGCTGGTTATTTCTAAAGCGTCGTAGAGGTGAATTCGGGACCACGAAAGACGAATCGAGTTGTTGCAATTGGTGAGAGCGGGATTTGAGGCCTCCTTTGGGAAAGAGGAGCACAGTATCTATACCTGGGGCCGGTTGCTCGAAGCCCGGTTAACGCTAACCATTGGTTAAGAGGTATCAAAATCTATAGGTTTCCATGGTATTTAATCCTGGTTAGCGCTAACCATGCTTCGAGCAACTCGGGCCTGGACACAAAACCATGACTAAGTAAAAAAACCGATGGTTTGATGAAAACGAAGAAATCATTATTTAAAAAAGGACTTAACCCTAAATTTCGTTTGATCAATTCAATTCAAGCCTGCATTTTTACCTCCTTGGCAGATAAATGGATCACCAGGTTTTAGTTGCACTCCTTCTGGACATAAACACCGATGACCAGTTGGGTTTGGCAGGCAAAGGTGACTGCATCCTCCATTAAAATGCGAGCAGCTGGTTGGGCCTGTGGCAGAGTAATGCTATCAGTTGCCAAATAATGAAGTAAAAGGGCAGTTTGTTTTAGGATGGAAGGGATGAGAGGGGACTTGGGTGGTCTGGCACACATGCTGTAAAACGCATCGTAAACGCAATTTGGTATTTATGCACCTAACAATGTTAAGCCCCTGTGTTGGGGTGGGCAAGGCAGGCTAATCACGGGAAACGGACTCAGAGGTCCTTCCCTTGTGTAGGGATTTCGACACGTATGCTTTGCCGCAGGGTCAATCATTTGACATATGGTGGCCATCTTGGAAAAGCGACAGAACCCGGAATTTAACACTCAGTAAGTGCTCGTTAATGGTGAAGTTGACATTGAGTAGGTGCCCGGAGGTGGGGAATTCGACCCTCCCCCCCATGTTAAGCCCTCCGGGCTTAATGTGGATAGGTGCATTAAATTGATTGAAACACTCCTCCACTTGTATCCAAGAGAATTATTCCGGAGAGCCATGCCACAGTACCATTTCCTGACGTCGTCCTCTGTAGTTCACCAATCCCGTCACAAGAATAAAAACACCCGGCTACATCAAACTTGATTAGGGGGGAGGAAGGGCCTCTCCATTCCAAGACGAATGGGAATTTAGAAATGTTCGTTTCTGCGGAAATACCGGAGCACCCACAGAAAATCCTCACTGGGCAGGAAAGAGGAGGCTATGGATTTTTTGGTCGTCTACTGTCTGCATCGTTGAGAAGTACATACCGGATACTATGTTCCTGTTGTCATGAATGTGAATTTTTAATGGTTGACCCATCCCTTGAACTAATTCCTCACTGACAGAAGACGTCATGTTGAACTTATGCACACTCTTGGTAGCCCAATCTGACCAGAACAGTACATCCTCATACAGCGCCAACCCAAAGGGATAATGATCTGTTTCATTAACAGATGACAAATTCAACACCACGGCGCGGTTATTACCAAGAAAGTCCACTCTTTCGATTTTATCGAGTTGTGCGTCGCACCAATACAACAGCTTATTTTTGAAATCCAAGGCAAGTGAGTTTACCCCTGCCAGTCCTGAACTAACTAGTGTTGTTCTGGCTGTACCATCCATATTCGCTTTCTCAATCTTTGTCGAGGATCCCAAGTCGCTCCAATACATTGTCCTGCAACAGTATTAAGTCAAGTCAGCTCAAGTCAAGTCAATTGTCATTTAACTCTCACAGGACTACTTAGGTGTCCCAAACTCCACACATTTGACGTAGAATTATAACTTTTTCTCTTCTCTTTTTTGTCATTCTTTCTATGATCAAAAGCAATAACTGTACGTAGTTTTTATTTTTCCTTTTTCTTCTTCGTTTCTATTACTATAATTATGCATCCGTCATATTGTATATCAGTGATCTATAATTATTTTAATCCTCTTATAAATAATATTTTGAGTGAGTTAAATAAAAAATGACTTGAATTGTCAGAGAAGGAATCGGAAGTGAAAGTAAAAAACAAGTTAATTCAATTCGCTCTCCAGGTACCACTCGAAGTCTGCAAAATCAAACTGTGATTTTTATTTTATGACTACCTTGCTTCGATGTCAAGAATTACATCCCTCGGCGTGTCCACGTTGGCTGTGGCGAAGCTGGTTCTAAATGACCCGTCTAATCGCGAGACCTCAATCTTATTCGTACCGGCATCTGTCCAGTACAGGTTTCTGCCAATCCAATCAACCGCTATTCCATAGGAATTTACCACATTACCGTTAGCTATGACTTGAAGGTCAGAGCCATTTAGATAAGCTCTGGTAACTTGACTCAGCCCATAATCAGTCCAGTAAACCATGCCATCGACTGGATCGTAATCAACAGCAAGAGGTAGGGAGATGTTGCTTAGTATGGCCAAAGGTTCGCAGGGAGCGTCTGGCACAGCCAAGGGGACCTTGAAAATTTTCCCCCAGTCAGCAAAAAGCATAAATTGTTCGGAGCTCATCTTGTAGAACGCATCTGAAACAAGAAGCCAAAGTCTTGTCACTGGTAGTTAATTGATTTTCGAGTCAGACAAGGTAGATTGGCTACCGTAAAGGGATTTTGGGGTCCGTTTCTCGGAGGTCCCGAAAAACCATTTGTGAAACTACGATCCTTTAACATGCTTTCAAGATAAGAAAAAGCAAAGTGACAGCAAAGTTCCCAACTTAAAGCTTTTTCGTTTTTAAGATACTGAGGGCATTATGACACCCGAAGTAGGCCCACGCATGACAGAGAGCGCTTAGTCTCTTTGACGAAGCGCTGACGGTCAAAACATTTACTTTTTAAATGTCTTTACGGTGAACAATTTACCTTATCAGCCCACTTGATATCAACTTTTACTGCTTCAG
>BLFK01000862.1:1746119-1773619 GCA_014634185.1 Astreopora myriophthalma | reverse complement strand
ATTGAAGGGTGGGGAGGGGTAATCTAAGTCGTAAAGCGGTAAGTTGAGAGCACCATGTTCTAAATTGTAACTCAAAATTCACATGTAGGAAGTCGCAGCTCGAAAGTAGTTTGCAACATGTTGCAAGTCGTATGTCTCAACTTGTAAGTGCTAAACAAGAAGGTGCAGCTCATAAGTGTCAACTCGTGCGCATAAGTGTCAAGTGCGCAAACAAAGTATAAATGACGTCAGACAAAGGGAAGGTTGCTAGGCCGCAACCGCTGCCTCACAATGGCGCACTCTCATGTTTATTCATTGAGGCCGAACGGTCGGCCGAACGTGTAATTTCATCGAGGAATGAAAAATGTTTAGTATTGGTCAAACACCACCAAATTCTCATGCAAAATAACCACAGGAGCACGCACACGGACAAGACATATTCGCCGAAGGAGATTAAACAACGAAACTCCTGGGCCCGGTTGTTCGAAAGCCGATTAACGCTCACCCTCGATTAAAAACTAACCGACGTTTTAATTTCGCCATTTGAAAACACTTTCAAAAAGTGGTTTTAGTCTAAAGCTGAAGAAAGGTGTAAGTAAAAAACAACAAGGAAAAATCTTTCGGGAAAATCTTTGTGAATTGGTAAATAAACTGGAATCAAATTTCACTCTGACCGGGCCCTGAACAACGTGAAAGGCGACTTTAGATTCAGCGCGAGCAGCGAAGAAGAAGGAGACATCAGGAAACCACAGAGCAAAGACAACATCGCTTAGCTCAGCAAAGACAGCACATTCCTTCACTCCAAATTAACTGCCCACCCAGCCCAAGCTTCGCGACGTTTTGCGAGTCACGTATTTCTTGTAAGAAGATAATGTAAGTTGCTGTAGACAAGATACTGCATTTTCTTCATTAAACTTTCAAGATTCCTGCTACTTTCTGAAGTCATTTTAACCGGAATCGCAACACCAGTTTTGATTTTACATGGCCACTCTCGGTCACGGTACTAACCAGGTCTATGGTGGCCTAGAGCTGCCTTAACGATTTTCGGTGTTTTTTCATCTTTTTTCTTTTATATTATATTTCATTTTACTTATTTAGTTTATTTTATTTGTTTTATTTCATTTCGTTCGTTTTATTTTATTTTATTTCATTTTCAAAAACAATTTATTATAGAAGTAAAATGAAATCAAAGAAAAACTGTTTGTCTACAATGTAATTTCTTTCAAAGTAAAATCAAATGAAAACAAATGAAAATAAAAGCAAATGAAAATTATAACACGGTGGGCTAAAACTGCCATAGACCAAGATGCCTTGGGGGTAGATTTTACTACCAAGATGGCTACTACCAAGATGGCTACTACCAAGATCGTCCTCCGTGTAGGGGGCGTGTCAGGCATCACGAAGCCATAGGTCCCATCGTCCGTCGACAGTTCGGCGTCGATGACGTCATCGTCGTCATCGAGGTCCCCGGACACGAAACTGAAGGCGACGGTGGAAGTCGTGTCCGAGGACAGTTCGTCGTCGGCATCGGTGTCTTCCGTGTCTGTGACACTCATCGTGTCCCTGCCTTCACTCTCTGCGTCCGAGGGGCCTGGTTGGATGAGGAGAGCACGGCAGTGGGGGCAACACCAGTCACGCTTGCGCAGCTCACCAAATTGGGCCAGACAAAACCTCATGAGGCAGAACACGTGCATCCACTGTTTGCAGCAGGGGGACTTGGCCGGTTTCCATAAGTGTACGGCCCAGGAATTTTGGCGGGCGGCACACAAATTGACGGCAGTCAGTCGGGCCATGAGCTGGAGGGTCGGGACGTAGGGTACCGAGTAATGTAAACACACCAGGCACGGGTCCTCTTGAGTAGCCGCCATGATGGTTTCGAGTGTAGTGAGCCCCCACGCGCGGGGCGTGCTCTTATAGAACCTTGGAGAGGCACGCCGTGGTCCAAGAACTCAGTGGCCTAGCCCTGTCCCTACAAGAGGTACGCGGTGATTCCAGGCACCAACCCGCCCTGTGGATACGTCCCATACCACTTCCGTTGTAAACGGTGCGAGCTGTTCCACCCACTCGGAACCCGTCGGCTGCACCCTGGACCTGTGCCGCCACTGATCTACGTGCCCTATATCGTGGATGACCCGGACCGTTTTCCTCAGTAACCAGACCGACCCAGCCCCACCCCCAGACCGGACCGTCCCTGGATTTTCCCCTCTCGGGGTCTCTTGAGACCCCACCTTACATGCTAGGAAAGTCATGACCACATAGTTATGAAACATATTCAATGAAATATGTTTCCAATGTATAAACAATCAAGGGCTGGCCAAACGCTGGACCCGTTTGACGTTGACAAAGATCGCCCGCACCACGTTCGCAAAGTGCATGTCTCTCCGGCGTCCCAAAGCCCTGCACATCCACTGTACAAAATGATAGCACTCGACTCGAGGGCAATGATGACGGTCGGGATCATCGTGATGGCCACAGGACGCCACGGTGGTCAACCGTGTCAGGTCGTCGAACTTGGGACACTTGTACTGTTCGAGATCAAAGTAGGGAATGTTCAAACTCTTGAGCAAGTCCTTTTCGTAATGGCCACCCTTGAAAGCCACGTGAGGTCATTCGGGTGTCTTGTAACGTTCGTACAAGGTATGGAGGTCTTCGGGCAATTCGCCCAAGGGCACGGCCTGTTCGCTCTCGTGGGCGTAGAAGGGGAGACCGTGCACGCGTTCTCGCACGTACCGAGCGGTCTTGCGATCGGCCACGTCCAGGCGACACCAGAGGTACGGGTGAGCGTAATGTTTGGACCCGTGATGTTGGCCGGTCCAGTCGCACCAGCCCAGTTCCCACGGAACGAAGGTGGCCTATCCCGCTTCGTTCTTGTTGAGGTGCACACTGTACCCGTCCAGGTCGACGACCAAGCACACGTTATTCAACAACGTTCGATCCATAATGCCCGCTCACACTGACTGTTTCAGTTCCGACGGCTTTTTTACGTACCACCCAGTCCACGCGCGCGCGCGCACCCACGCACGCACTCCCTTATGCAAAACATAACTGCCACTGATGCGCCCCCACTTGGGGCACGGTGTGAACGCGTACCGAGGCTGCTCCATCACGGGTGCCGGAAAGAGACTGTGGATGACCATGACCTCGGGTGGGGGTTGCAGGGGTTGACGCCACCCCAGTGGAGCAGGAAGGTCGAATAGGGCCACACGTCGCCGCATCACTTGAGGCGACGACGGACGATCCGTCCACTGGAAGAAAGTCGCACTCTCGGTCGTCAGAGCGACAGCACGTCAAAAAGCCACGTCCTCGGTTGGGTGTGTCTCGTTGCACCACGGCACCACGTGGGAAGTCCAGAAAACTACGGAGTACGTGCCCTGCCACGCGTGGAAGCCCGTAAAAGGTCGGAGCACGTGCCCCGTCACGCGTGCGTGGGCAGGTCCCGGCAGGCCCAGCGGGTCAGGCCCGCCTCTATAAGAGGAAGAAGACGTCGCGTGGCCCTTCAAACAAAGCATGTGGCCATGTCGAAGAGGACAGGGCCCATTGTTACGCGTCCGACCGTGGATCCCGATGGCATGGGAGACGAGCCCACCCCCGAAACCGTGGCGCCCGATCCAACCCATGGAGTGGGAGACCACGCGCGCGACCTCCTCGCACGCGATCCCGACGGGCTGGGTGGCCCTGGAGGAGGAGGGTATAAGAGTGGAGCCTCCACGGCCCCACTGGCAGACTTGACGTATCAGGCCTACTTCCGAGACCTCGATTCGTCCGCCTACCCAACGGAAGAAGCGTACTTTTTGGGACGTATACGACGGGGTCTATAGCGGGTTATACGTTCGACGAGACCTACTGCCATTGGCTCCAAGATTTGGCCAACGCCCTCGGATGCTCGGACACGGGTCCCCAGCACCAAAGGACCACACATCATGTCTTTACGCCCAGAGTCCCTCCGGTTCCTCGGCTGACGACCTCGCCGATGCCGACGAAGCAGTGTGGCGCAAAGCCCCCCGTCCCCGACCCGACACTGGCGCCCACAAGACCGGATCACCTGGTTGGAACGCCAATTGAGTGAAGCGCAAGAGGCGTGTCACCACCATGAAGGTCCGGGCGCAACTGCACGATCAGTTGCGGAGTCTCCGCGAAACCCTGGAAGCATGGAAGCAGGTCACCGACCAGGTGCAAACGCGACTCCGTCAAAGAGCCGACCGAGAAGGCGAGGAACGACGACCGCGTGTTGGATTGCGTCTTGTGCGACACCTGTAAAGAGGACAAAGATCTGGCCTACTTTGACGAACTCGACAGTACGTACGAGAGGGCCCGTGCATGGATGCCCGCCGACTGCCCGGAATGTAAACCGTACAAGTATTGTTTCTACGTGCCCGAACGTCTCGAGGAAGACGCGTGGCACGCATGTCCCATGGAACCCGACCACGCGTGAACTTTTTTGTCAAAAATGGATAATAAAAGACGTTGTGTCAAACTCGGTGTATTAATTTTCTGTGTGATCATGACGGAGGTGTGTCTAGTGACGGGAGGTGCTCGAGGCACCGACACGCTCGCAGAACAGGTGGCGATCCAGCTGGGCATCCCTTGCCGCGTGGTGGTGGGCTTGTCGCATGCCCAGGCTCAGAAAGACGTGACGCCATTAACGTACGACGCCCTGGAAGAAGGGTGGCAAGCCTTGTGCCGAGTACGACCCTTACGTGCTTACGAGTGGTTGCGCCTGCCCGTGTGGGAGTTGTTGAGCCGTAATTACCACATTGTCAAAGAGGCCGACACGGTGGTGGTGTTCGGGACCCTGGAGCGTGGCCTTGGCGCAGCAGCAAGAAAAACCCATCTTCTTGCACGAGGTGGACCACGCCGGTTGGTTCGTGTGTGGCTACTTTGCCTACAACCGTCCTCATTTCGTGTTGACCCGGACTGTGAACGACGGCGACGGCGACGGGATCCCGGCGCTGTCGGGTTGCATCGCCATGGTGGGGACGTGCGACCTGGCTCGATACCCTCGCACCGTGCAACAATTGAAAACGATGCTGTGGCGTGCTTCGTCCTATGCCGAGACGGTCCGGACCCTGCCAGTTCAATTTGAAACGTTGTGTCAATAAAAGAAAGGGTCGATCCTCACGCGGGTTCATTCGTGAGTAGGATGTGGGGTGAAACGGGGCGACGCTGGGTGCACTGGCACTTGATGAGCTGGGTGTGTGCGAGTCTGATCGACATGACGGGTCGACCGTCCCGATGGCTCGACCTGGACGAGGACGACGAGCAAGACGTCGAATCCCCCATGACCGTCTTTGAGGTCTTGCTCGACCACCCCCTCTTTCATTGGGGGCACTACGCTGCCTTCGTGGCATGGTTGGCCTGTTGGAACCCGGACCCCGAGGCCTGGTTCCACCTCGTCCATCAAACGTATCCCGACCACTTGCTGAGCATGGGCCGGCTGTTCTGGATCCGCGTACGATGGTGGCTCTGTCCGCCGCCCCGAAGAGAACGTTTCAGACGAAACGTGCTCCCACCTCACGGAAATGATGATGACACCCCCAAAAGGACGTGAGCACCCGGTGCCACGAGCCATCGGCGCCGGGGGCGTTGGGTGGCGTCCGACGGTTTGCCGACGTGCAAGGCCAGCCCCTCCATCACGCCCGAGTGGTCTTGGAAGGCGATCTGGCCTACACGTTGCACAAACCCCAACGACGTCGGTTTCCCACCTCGCCGGTGTTGGTGTTCAACGTGGACGAATAGTGGGTGGCAGATCTGGTCGAAGTGCAATGGTTGGCCCGTCACAACCACGGCATCCGTTACTTGTTGACGGTGGTGGATGTCTTGTCCAAGTTTGCGTGGGTCTGGCCGCTCAAGACCAAGACGGGGTCTGCCTTGGTCCGAACCTTCGGATCCATCTTGAAACAAGGCAGTCGATGCCCCCAAAAGTTACAGACGGATAAGGGCAAAGAATTTTACAACCAGCCGTTTCAGACCTAGTTGAAACAGAAGGGCATCCATCATTTTTCCATGCACGGGGATGCCAAGGTGGCGGTGGTGGAACGGTTCAATCACACTTTGAAAGGTTGCTTGTACTGCTATTTCATGACGGCCAACACGTTGCGGTTTGACGACGTGCTGCCCGAGTTGGTGAAAGGCTACAACGCCAGCCGGCATCGGAGTATCGGCCGGGCACCTCGAGATGTGACCCCTCGGAACGAGAGCCAGGTGTGGCACACGTTCTACGGTCAGAGATTGCGGAAGAAGGGCAAACGGCCCCGATGGAACGTGGGGGATCACGTGCGGTTGGGGAAACGCCGTCGACCGTTCAAGAAAGGGTACTTGCCCGGCTGGACCGAAGAAGTGTTCGTGATGCGCGCTGTGCGCCCGGGGCCCATGCCCATGTACCGAGTGGAAGAGATGGACGGCATGCCGTTGGACGCTGGTGGACGTGCGCCTGACCGACGGTGATGGCCGGCCGGCTGTCGTGGGATGGGGCGTGACAGTCGTCACCTTGCACTTCAAACGGAGCGACCTATAAAAAAGAGAGAGCGAAGCAGAGCACGAGACCAACCATGCGAGGAGGCAGTCTGACGTGGTACATGCCGGATCACACCGGACGCGGTCTGGGGGGCATCTTGTTGTCGGGGGTCAAGACGTTGTTAAAATCGTGGTTGGACGCTTTGGGCAGCCCCCGCAGCGTGGTCCGATTGGCCACCCGAACGCTTAAAAGGCAAGCCCAGCAGGCTGTGAAACGGAAAGCCCAGAGCGTGGTGGGTCAAGCCAAGAAAACCGTGCAAGGACTGGTGGGGGCAGCCAAGAAAGCTGTGAAACGCCAAGCACAAGGACTGGTGGGTGGCGTGGCCAAAAAATGACAACGCGTGGCGGATCTGTTCGGTTGAGATGCGACCCATGCGATCTCGGCCGAGAACGCGGGTGGGCAAACGCGGTTTGTCGAGGCAATGCAGGGGATGTCTCTGCTCGGGGGCGCCCGTCCTGCCGGCCTTCGAGCTGGCGGCCCGACTGCATAAAAGAAGCATGCGCCGCAAACGTCAAGCCATTCCTCAACAAGGCGGCGGTGTGAGACGATGACGACGACGATGATGGCCCCTTCCTTTGCACGGGGCATCGCAGCCCACGTACGCCGATGACTTTCAATTGTTCGAGGTGCCGAGCACGGACACGTCGGCGGTGGCGTACCGCATGGTGGAACTGTTGCTGGTGACAATCCAGTGGAATTCGTGATGGCCGCCTTGCCCGAGTACGTGGATCTGAGTCGCAGTTACTTTCGGATGCAACTCCGTTTGAAGAAAGACGACGACGGCAACCTGGCCGACGCTGACTCGTTGTTTCCGACGCCCAACCTGGCCCACACATTGCTCAAGCAAGTGACGGTGCACGCCAACGACACCTTGTTCAGTCCTCAGACGGACACGTACGCCTACAAGGCCTACTTGGAAACCTTGCCCAATTACACCAATGATGAAGGGGACACCATCTTGCAACCGCAAGGTTGGTTCAAGAGCTACTGCCACGGCCTGAAAGCCTACAATGCCTTGGATTTTCCCATGCCCTTGACGGCCAACAAGCCTTGCGATGCGGCCCCCGCACGCCCACTACACGGCCTTGAGCGAGAGCCAGAACGTGGCGGTGTTGGAATCCAAAGCAGCCCAGAAACGGTACCAAGGGGGTCACACAGTCACGTTGCAATTCGTGCCGCATTCGGAGATCTTTCACCTGGGCAAACCCTTGGTGCCCAACGTGGAACTCAAGATCCGGTTTTACTTCAATGTCCCGGCCTTCTTCTTGAACAGGGTGGCCTTGAACGGCCGTTTGCAAGAAGACGATGTCAAACTGACCTTCCAGGTCTGTCAGTTGCGGTTGTCGGACACATTGTACTGGGAATTGGAAGCCGCCCGGCATGATCCGTGGAAACGGCAGGTGGCCAAGTACACGGTGGTGGGCAGCGAGATCCAGGTGTTTTTGCATCCGCAGAACCAATTGGATTTCGACGAGGGCAACCTGTTCTAAGGTCGGATCCCCGACCGGCTGATCGTGGGCTTGTTGCACACCAATGCCTACAACGGGAACGTGGCTTACCATCCCTTCACCTTCCCGAAATTCGGGTTGACCAGCATCAAGCAGATCGTGCGGGGCGAAGAGTACCCTTACCAGACCTTGGAATTGAACACTGGCGACGTGTACAAGGATTTGGACGGGTACCATCGATTCTTGCAAGCCAGCGAAGCCTTGATGAAGAGCCGACCCAGCATGATCGCCCCCGAGCAGTGGGGTGGCACGGCGGGGTGCACCTTGTTCATGTGGAACAACGTGCCCAGTGGGTCCGCAGACCGTTGCATGCTGAACCCACGTCAAGACGGCGACGTGCGCGTCCTCTTCCGTCTGGGGGTGGCCAAAGCCAACGTCATCAACATGGTGTTGTACGCCGAATTCGAAAACGTGTTGGAGATGAACCCCGAAGGGGCTGTGCTGTACAACGTGAACCAGGTATAAAGCCCCCCGCCCCGAGAGAGAGCCCAGCGCCCAGATGGAATTCGTGGCCACCACCGACCGGCAGTTGGACTTTTTGGCCCGCAGGGATCCCCTCTTGGCTCGGTCTTTTGCGGGGGTGTTTGCCAGCGACACGTTGCCGATGCCGCCCGAGCAAGACAGCTCGGGTACATCGTCAACATGGACCCACACGACCGGCCGGGCACGCATTGGATTGCCCTGTGGACCGAAGACGGCCGATGCGAAGTGATGGACAGTTACGGGTTGCTGTTGGTGACGTACGACTGCCGCCCCTTGATGCAGTGGATCGTGAGCCATTGGCGGTGGGTGGACACGAATCAGCAGAGTCTGCGGACGATCACCAGCCAGAGTTGCGGGCATTACGCCTTGACGACGACGACGACAATCGCCCGGAATGGCGTTTGAACCAGGAAGAATTGCGACGGCAATTGGATCTGTTGGCCGAAGATCAACGGCAACGGGCTCGGGACTGGACCATCGCTGGGGTGACGCACACCAATACCATCACCACCGTCTATAAAGACGGCGGACCGCCGGTCGTGCGACGGACCTCGTCGCGTCTGTCGACACCGAACTCGTAAAAAGATGGCTCACAAGACGCCCGTGTCACTGTTGACATCAACGCTAGCCCACCTGAAAGGCTGGACGCCCGACGCCTTGCAACAGTTGGATTCCTTGTTCGTTTTCTACCACTGGCAATGGTGGTGCCATCGTCGCACCTTCACGCACATGTGACAGGTGCACGCCGCGTGGAACGGGTTGGCGCTCTTGATCGTGGCGGCCGGGTTGATCATCGGACCCGTGTTGGACAACATCCTGTTGCTGGCCTGCCTGGCAGCCTTGGGCACGGCGGTCAAAGGGTGGACGGATTTCAAGAAATTCGCCTTCAAAGTGGACATGACCCGTTGGGCGTACACCACCTATGCCAAGGCGTTGATCGAATTGCGCACGTATGTGTGCGGCTTGCCGTCGGACCCCGTGGCGAATTTTTTGATCAAGATGCAGACATTGGACCACGTGGTGATGGACGTGGCCCCACCGTTGACGGACCGGTGCCTGGCCACCTATGAGGCCCGCTTCGAGTACGTGCCAGTGCACGGGGACTGTTACGTGGATGGGTGCGCCAGGCTGTTGGTGCCCATCGAACGTATAAAAGCCACAACGCCTTCGCTGTAAAAGGAGAAGGATGCCCCAGACACGACGACGATGTCGACGCAAGACGCCTCCGCCGACCCCGCCGTCAGACGGGGGGACTCTTCCCCTTGCTGGCCTTGTTATCGGTGACCCTCGCGGCCGGCAAAGCGGCGGCCTTGGGCGGGGTGGCTGGTGCGGCCGGGTACGGGGTCAAGAAAGGACTGGAAGTGGCCACCAGCAAACAGCGCTGATCCATAAAAGGGAGAGGCTGCCCTGTGAAAACAACGATCGGACAGGATGTGACGACACTGTCACACCGTCAACGCCGTGAAATGGGCCACCCTCCATCGACGCAAGATGATGACCCACCGCCGCTGTCAGACGGGTGGACTCTTGCCGTTGCTGGCCTTATTGCCGGCGGCCATCGCAGCGGTGGGCAAAGCGGCCGCCTTGGGGGCCGTCAGTGGGGCGGCTGGGTACGGGGTCAAGAAAGGGCTCCGGGCAGCCACTTGGAAACGGTACAATGTGCGAGCCGTGGAAAAAGTGGCCCTTGCAAAAAAGAAATGCGGGTGGATTCGATATCCTGACGGGCCCACCTACGCTTGGCAACGTTCATGAAAGAGGGCCCCTTGAGGATCACGACGACGGCGATGAAACGGTTGCGACATCAACCGGGTGCGCAGCGCGACCTGTTGCAGCACACCAACGCCGACCAGATAAATGCCATCAGCGAATTGGTGTTGAACCTGTTGAAGAAACGCATCCCCGTGGCACCGCCGTTGATGGCCCGGCTCCGCAAGCATAAAAAGGTGTTGTGCAAAGTGGGCTGATGCAAGAATTGAAAGAATTGAAACGTCGACGGGCGTGACTCCTCTCGCAGGAAGGCGCCGGACTATGGACGAGTCTACGCGACACATGCCGATGCGTGCTACCCTTCAGGCCCTGATGCAACTCTTGCAAGAAGCCAACACCGAGTACACCCAGTTGTGGCACGAGACACGGCAGTGGCAACAGGAAGTGCCCGAGGAAGTGCCCGAGTTGGTGCAGTACTACAAGGGCACGGTGGGCGAGAATCTGTCGTTGACGCACGCGGGGCGGCTGGGGGCCAAGAAACAATGGTTGCTGTCTGACGCATCGTTGTCGGCCTCTGAAGCTGTGCAATGCGTCAAACCCGTGTCCAGTGCTTTGCGACGCACCACCAAACAGTAGCGGCAATCACGGCGCCATTGCTGCCCGCCGGGGCTGAAGGAAATGCGGGTGACGCAGACGCCGATCTGACCACCTCGGCTTTGAAGAAATGGATGCAATGCATGGTCCGGGTGGCCGAAAACCCCCGGGGACGCGCGGTGGCGGCAGACGCGCAACAAGCGGCCATGGGGACCCCCGGCCCGGCCGGGGGCATGGCGACAGCTGTCAAAAAAGACACGGGGGCCCGACCCAAGACGGTGCCGGAAGGACGGCCTCGGCCCATGAAAGAAGCGTTGCTGGAAGAATGGCAAGCCACTGGGTTCAAACCCAAGAAACGGAGCCGCCCGACCGCGGACGAACTGCCCCAAGAAGCCCGGGACACCTGCGAGCAGATCGAGGAAGCTATAAAAACCCGGAAGATGCCCGACAAAGTCCGACGATTGCACCCTTTGCCCGGGTGGGAAGCATGGGCCGAAGGCAAAAAGACGCGCCGGAAACTCGATGGCACCGACTACTAGAGTACAGGCTCGATGACGACGACGGCCGACCCAGAAGAAGAAAACACAGCGCGCGTGGCGGTTGGACGTGCAGAAATGGTTGGGCAAGACCGGCTTGGAATTTCATTGGCCGGGGTACCAGTACATGGGCCCCGGCACGCATCTCCAGAAACGCCCGAAACGCGGGGACCTGGGCATCAACCGGTTGGACAAGATCGCCAAAGTGCACGACATTGATTACTCGAAAGCTAAGACGTTGTGAGACAAGCACGCAGCCAATCGGAAGATGATCTAGGCCATCACCGCCCTCCCGGGGAAAAAGACGTGGACCGAAGCCATCGTCAAGAAAATTATGCAAGCCAAGACCCGTTTGAAATTGTAAAAATACTGTTTTTAACTAATTACAAGGACAGTAAACGTTCGAGTTCGTCCACGACGTCGGGGGTGACATGAATGGACGTGGCCACGTTCACGTCCCACGATAGTAATAAAGTCTGATCGGCTTCAGCCACTTGTTCTAATAAAGTTTGACCAGGTCTCACCCTGTCTTGACGTTTCAATCGCGTGTCGAACCGATCCAACTGCCGGGTCGGGTCCAGGGGCTGCACCGCTTGCAACGTGCGGTCCACGCATTCGGTGCACATCTGGGTGGCCCGGGTCCGGGCGTCGGTGTGGACCTTGTGGCGTCGGATACGGGCAAGGACTTGCTGGGCGGGATCTTCCTCCACCTCGGACTCCTCCGACTCGGACTCCGACGCCACGCACTGGGGGTCGTGGACGTTGTCCTCCTCGGAGTCCGATGACTCGGCGTACACGGGAGGGGCCCTTGGTTTCTGGCGGGGTGACATGCGACGACGGTCCGACGTCCGGCAGGCTTCGTCCAACGCGGTGGCCATGGCGTCCAGGTCCGAATCCTCCTCCTCCTCCTCTGGGAAGGTGTCGATGGGCGGGTCTCCCAGTACTGTCTGGGCGTGCAGGGTCAGCAGACTTTGCTCTTACTCCTGCAAATGGGCGGCACAGGCCGGGGTCCACGGGATGGCCCAGCCCCCCAATGCAGACACAGACAACAGGTGCCACAGTCCTCGTGGAGGGGTTCGGGACAGCCCTGGGCCCGGTGGGCACGGTACCAGTCTCGTTGGTAGGTCCGATGAGTAGCCTGGCATTCGGGGTCCGCGTGGTGGCGACGACGGAACGTGCACCCCCATTCTCGCACTTAAGCCAAGCAGACCGTGTACTGTTCGGGATCCTGTTGGAGACGTCGAAAGTGGGCCCGATGATATTGCCGATTCTGTTCTCGTCGACGGACCCAACGCTTGGGATTGGTCCAAGGGCTTTTTGGGCGGGGGGCTCGACGCAGAGGGTGCTGTGCTCGGTCCCATTCTCGTTGACGGAGCTGATACACGGCCCAACGTTCAGGGTCAGCATGCTGACGACGGTGGTAGGTTCGTTGCTGTTCGCGTCTCCGGGCCAGCTCCAAGGCCTGGCATTCGACGGGATCGAGGCGGGGGACGATGCGGCGACGTGGGCGTGGTGGCTCCGGAACGGATGGCGGTCGACGGGCCAACAACTGGGCTTTCTTCTGTTCGGCCAACGGACAGGCTTCCAACACCACCAGGCAGGGGGTCGTTGTCCGGTGTCGATGCACGCGGGCCGCGCGTTTTCGTGCTCGATCTTGGGCCTGCCATGCTGCGTAACGCTCGGGCTCGTGCTCTCGGACCCACTGACGGTACCTCTGAGTCTGTTGGCACCGTCGGGCTCTCCCCTCCTCAGTGGACTGGAGGCGATGTCAGTACCGGGCTTTCTGGGCCTGGACTTGCTTGGGGTGAGCGGCTCTCCAGGCTTGAACCTGCGCGCATTTTTTGACAGGGTCCGTGATCGGCATGATGACTCACAATGACGTCCGCCCGTGCGGCCGAGCTTTAACACACCGCCCTTCCACCAATCAGAAACTGCCTGACGCGTCATGTGACATCTAAAAAAAAGGTCTGTTGGGGGAATACCCCCCTATCCCCCCTTCAGGTGGGTTTTTTCGAGAGACCCGGAGCGAGACCTGGATTGGTCGAGGCGTGTCTATAAAGCCGGAGCTCTCGCACTCTTCGAGTCATTCTCTGCTCGTTCGTCAGCCTGGTGAGCGGTCCCATTTCTCTCTGAGTCAAACCAGAGACCATGGAGATTTCGTGGGATCCCGCGTGGAACGATGGAAAACGATGAGCTCATGGCCCAAATGGGGAGGGCATATGATGCCACGGTCCACGAGGTACGTGCATGTTTTTTCTCCTTTTCTAAAATTTGTTTTTCCCTCACAGCTTGCGTGTTGCCTTTTCTAAGGACAAACCAGCGGGGCTGCGGCTGCTGTCCCACCCCCCCGACCACGGATGGCTCGTGTTTTGCCGCGATCCCGTGGTGGACCACCGCAGTGCGCGTTTTGGGGTCCGGGTCGATTTCGAAGCGCGTGTGGGCTTCTTTCCCTTCAACCAAATGACCATCGCCTCGGCCTGCAACCGTTTCCTGCACATGCACTGCATGGAAGCCAACACCATTGCCTCCGAACCCTTGCAGGGCTGGCGCCGCCAGACCAACCTTTCCCACGTGGCCATGGAATGGTTGCTGTGGGAAGACAACCGAGTGCGATGGGGCGCCTGGCACACCCTCTCCGACCAGGCACGTCACGAACACGACGAGCGCGCCCTCGACAACGACTTTGACCACCTGTTGCATTGCCCCCGGATCCAGCACGCCCACAACGTCGGCGAATACCGGATTCCCGGTACGCGGTACACGGTCGACGGTTACGACCCCGAGACGCAGACCGTCTACGAGTTCCACGGTTGCTACTGGTACGGGTGCCGGCACTGTCACCCGCAATGCACCGAGTGTCATCCGCGGTTGCTGGGCAGGTCCATGGAAGACGTGAGGGAGGAAGTGGACCAAAAACGCACCCTGATGGAAGCCCGAGGGTATCAGGTCCACGAGATGTGGGAGTGCGAGTTGAAGGCTCTCAAACGCGTTGACCCCGCCATCCAAGCGTTCGTACGGGACCTGGAGTTGATGGAACCCCTGGACCCCCGCGACGCATTCTTTGGTGGCCGCACCAATGCCATCAAACTCTTCCATCGCATCGCCGCCGAAACCGTGGAACGGATCCGGTACTTCGACTACAAGAGTCTTTTACCCTTGGGTCAACAAGAACTGCGAGTACCCCATCCAACATCCCGAGTTCCTGTACGAACCCGGCACCACCAACCTGTCCGCTTACTTTGGACTGGCCAAAGTCACTGTGCTGCCACCCGAAGGCTTGTTCCATCCCGTCCTGCCCTACTACAGCAGTGGCAAGTTGACCTTTCCGTTGTGTGCTGCTTGCGGCAACGAGAACATCGACAAGCCCTTGCTAGACAAGGTAAGCGGGGTAGCACCCATGCCCCTCCTCCCGACGACTCGCGTTCGCTCCCTTCGACTCATCCCTTGTGTTTTTTCCTGGTGTCTTGCAGGTCCCCGAGTCCCATCAAACCGACAATCAACGTGCCCTGGTGGGTGTCTGGTGCACGCCCGAACTGGTCAAAGCCGTCGAGAAGGGGTACGTGATCCACTACGTCCACGAGATCTGGCATTTTCCCCAACGCCGGACCGGCCTCTTCCGAGACTACGTGGACACGTGGGTCAAACTCAAAGAAGAAGCCAGCGGTTGGCCCGACGCGTGCACCACCCCCGAACAGAGAAGCCCATGTCCAACAGTTCCACGAGAAAGAAGGGATCTTGCTGGATGCTGCCAAGATCGCCAAGAATCCCGGGCAGTGGGCGTTGGCCAAACTCATGCTCAACAGTATGTGGGGCAAGTTCAGTCAACGCACCGACAAGACCCAGGTTAAAGAATTCACCGACCCACAACACTTCGTCCAGTTCCTCGACAGCGACCGGTACGACATCCGGTACGTCAGTGCCTTGACCGAAGATTGCGTCGAAGTGCATCACCGCATGCAGCAACACGAGGATCTGCCGCCAGTGAATTTGAACATCTTCGTGGCCTGCCTCACCACCTGCTGGGCACGCCTCCGTCTCTTCGAGGTCCTTGACCATCTTCAGGACCGGGTCTTCGTGGAACAGCCCAGCAATCCACCTGTGTATCCGCCGCTGGGCGAGTTTCTGGGCGATTTCACCGACGAACTGGGCTCCGATGACCACATCATCGAATTCTGTTCGGGGGGTCCCAAGAACTACGGGTACGAAATGGTCAGGGATAAACACGTGGTCAAAGTCAAAGGGCAGATCTCCAACGCCGAGGGGATGGCGTAACTCAATTACCAAACGTTGCGCCAAAACACACTGGACAAAGTGTATCGGCCTCGAGACACCACAGGAACCACGCGCGTCACGCAGACGCACAGCATCCACCAGGATGCCAAGACCTACCAGTTGTCCTCCCGTCCCTTACACGACCTACCGTCAAACGCGTTTTGGACCCCGTGACCACCTCGACCTACCCCTACGGGTATCGCCGTCTGTCCGCGCAGGACCTGGACAATGTGGACGCTCTCGTGGACTTCTAAAAAAAAAAGATCGTGGGGGAATGCCGGAGGGACCTGGGTCGGCACCGAGGGGGTGGGTCTGTCGGAGAGATCGTTAACTTATGCTTTGTGTACTTATTTATCAATAAAGATTATTATTAATAAAAAAAATGTACTGCTTTTTTGTTTCTTGTTGGTATGAATAAATGTTGTTGTTGTTGTTGTTGAAAGCGCACTTTTTCTGTCACTGCTCCTTTACTCTGGAACAATTTACCAGACTGAATTAGAACTACAAAATGCCTAAGCTCGTTTAAGAGCAGTGTTAAGGCCTTTCTATTTAGTCGTTCTTTATAGCTCACCTCACATTTGTTTTTATAACCATTACACATATGATGTATTAAGTTTTATACGTTTTCGTAAGTTTGTTAAGCGCTATTGGTTAATTAGTAGAAATAGCGCTATATAAATAAGGATTACTATTATTATTGCTACATGGCGACACCAAAGGAAATCAATCGTGTATAAGGTGAGAGCTCCCACCACTGGGCCACCCCTGCTAAACATAAACGGAACGTGGAAGTGGAGCCCATTGTACATTGAAGCAAGGCATAGCGACCCGCAACCGGAAAAAAAGAGCAGTCATACTAGTTCCGAGGCCTAGAAAAAAAAAGGCCCCGGGAAAAAAAAAGAAAAAAAAGCAAAGCAGGGGGCAGGGGTGTGGGGAGAGTCGCCACAAATACTTCGATTATTTCCTTCTGCCTGTGATCCTAGAACGCGATACTTGAGCACTGACCACAGTTCATCTTACCCATTCCTCTCATCGAGAACAATTGCTCTCGGTTTATCAAGGCCATCTTTGATCAGCAGTTTCCTTTTCGTCCCATCAAGTCCCGCTACTTCAATCCTATTGGTTCCTGTGTCTGACCAATAGATGTTTCGACCCACCTTGTCAATAGCTAAGCCTCCTGGCGCCTTGACGTTACACCGGAACAATGTTTTAACCGAAGTTGCGTTCTTAAAAGCGCTGAATAACAGACCGTGTTCCACTTCAGTCCAGTACACGCGACCGTCGAGAGGGTCAAAGTCTACTGCAATAGGGCGTGCATTGTAAATATGGTAAAACAGTCTTGTAGCGAACAAATCGTTGACGTCCAGCGAAATGATATTCATGGACTTCTCATCGGCGTCAGTGAACAGAAGGAACTTCGTCAATTCTGCAATGAAAACATTGAGTTTGTTATGATGGGTTACATGGTTTCTATATCTATCTTTCCCGTCTTTGCCACATAGATGTTTTCGCTCATCCTCGGTGTAAAAACCTGTGAAACTCACGGATGACGTAACACAAAGGAAAAAAAATAGTCTAACCCTGACACGAGCTCATGAAACAAACAAAAAAATTTACAGGTTTTTAGACCGGGGGAAAACCGAATTTTTTCGACCGACCACGTTGCATGGCGTATTATTTCAGGACTAAACGAAACTATTCTCTTTTGTTTTTTTAGACATGCAAACGATAACGGAGCAAATGCGCATGATGTCACGGCCCGCCATGTCGGTGTTCCTAAATGAAGGAACGGTGTTTGTATCCCAAACCATTCCTCCGGGAGTCGAAAAAAAGCTTGCCCACTTTTCGCGTGGGAAAGTCAGTAAATATTCTGGTAAACTCTGTAGTTACAACGATAATTACAATACTAATTACACACGCAACAATGAGATATTGCTTCAAACGTTATTCCCGAGAAGTCTCTGAATGTCTATACTTTATCTAGCTTTTCCATAAATGATTATCATGGGAAGATACTAGTATCACATTTTGAGTATGGATAAGCTTGTTAACTGGATCTGTTCACATCATCACAAGGACACATTTTTAATACACAACACTAACGGAACAACCTAACGCGCGGGAATATGAAGATGACTACACATAACGTCATGTAAACTAAACGAATGATAACATTATACTGCATAGATTATCATATCTTAACAAAGCTAACAGGGCTCTCCGGATATTACACGGCGGCGCGAACATGTGAATTTTACTCAAAAACGGTACTTTCAACTCTGCAGTGGAAACAGTGAGTTAGTAATTGTGAGTAATATGGCTTCTATATCAGTTCATGATGTGTTTACTAAATGGAATTTTCAGACCGACCACTTTGAAATGGGCTTTCTTTCACCGACTACAGCTGACGAAACATTCCTGTGACATTTTTTTCTAGTTTACTTTCTTGACTAGAGCGTATGCACATGACGTCACGGCCCGCCATGTCGATGTTCCTGAACTAATAATATACATGCAAAAATTTCGCCATGCTGATTGGCTGAGAGCCTTTCAATTAATCCCAAACAGGGCAGAAAGTTGAAATTGAGTGCAAAAAGTTGAAATTGAGTGCAGAAAGTTGAAATTAAATTTTTGCATGTATATTATTAACAAGTAAGCAAATGATTTCGAGTGCAATTTGGAATAAATAAACACTCGTAAATTTTTCAAAGACTACAAATTGCACTCGCCCTACGGGGTCGTGCAATTTTTTGTAGTCTTTGAAAAATTTACTTGTGCTTATTTATTCCAAATTGCACTCGAGATCATTTGACTAGCTGTACAAACAAACGGTCGTCGTGTTTGTGTCCCAAACTATTCTTCCAGGAATTGAAAAACACATTCGCTCTGATTTCGCGGGTAAGTAAACTCTATAGTGATAATTACAACACTAATTACACACACAATAAACTATTACACAATAAGAACAATTAATGAGATATTCCGACAACGATATTCCCGAAACATCACGAAATTTGTTGAGTCCAAAGAAGTTATATGTGAACAGGGCTGTCCACATATAAACTCACTATTTAGGTATGTGTCGTTTTCAGGTCAAGAGCTGTTGGAAACAAACTAACTGGGGCAGACTTCTTAAACTTCCCGGATGTATCGAAACTGTTTAGTAGCGTGTGGAAAACAGGATCTAAATAAATGCAATGGAGAAAAAAATGCAGTAATAAAAGACGCGAATAAAAAGAACTCACTATGTTTGCAAGTCCTCCCATCATGCTTCAGTGCAAAACCAGCTGGACAGACGCACACGTGACCAGATGACGTGACAACACAAAAGTGGCTGCATCCACCATTGCTTACAGAACACTGATTTGAAGCTTCAAAAGCAATAGAAAAGAAAGAAAAAACAAGTTTGGTAGGTTATTGACAAATGATGAGCGAAAAGAAAAGCGACGAGCAACCAGACTCATTCGTAAAATCGATGGGCAAATAATTGCTTTTGGATAACTTGCATGTGTCGCGTATCAGGTTGAATCTGTTTTTACCGGGGCTAAACCCATTTTAATCTAGGTTAAAACCGTTTTACCTAGCCTACATCCATTTTAATCTAGGTTTTAACCTAGATTACCCCCACCCCCTAAGTGAGCTTGGCATTCACACAAACCAACGGGATGAAACTCTTAGGCGTATATTTATCAAATGATTACGCCTGTCCTAATCAAAAGTAGATATATAACGACCAATATACACCAGCACCAACCGGAAATCCCCAAGGGAACGGAAATAAACTGTGAAATAAGACACCGGGTAAGCCAATAGACCATAATTTCTGAAATGCAATTTGCAAGGACTTTCAGGCCTTGAATTTCTAGTTTTGAAATTCAAGGACTTTCAAGGTGCGTACGAACCCTGCGATTACTATGGTCGTATGTGACAGTGTTAGTCGTGTTGAAAGTTGCATTCTGTTCATAAAGTTTACTAATTATTGGTCCCGTGATTAGCTGTTGCAAAAAAGTTCTATTAATTTCATTCGGCCTAACAATAAATAGTCAAGGAAAACAGCCTTCAAGCAACTCACATCCAGTTCTGATTGGTTTATTGGATGGTCCTTGTCAGTCGTGATTTGCCAGAGTGCAGGCGCAGATCCAGGGCAACCTCGTTCCCAGGGCTTTTCTCCACCGAGGAGAGGGTGGGCAGCCCCTGTTCGGCGGAGAAAAGCCCTGGGAACGAGATTGCTCTGGATCCAAGGGAAACTTGGAACGCCACTTTGTAGGGAAGTCTGGCGGCATGCTTCCCTGCAGAAATTGAACTGTATTGCTCTCAAACGCTGTTTCTCGCAATCTCAGTCATTCCGGCAGGTTGTGACTGATTTCTAAAAAACTTTGGAAACTGGCCTCGATTACCAACCGCTGTTTCGCGAATTGAGCCCTCCTCTCTTCTCGGGGAGGTTCCGCGGACTAGAGTGAGTGGCGGAAATCGAGGCTAGATGGAAAGCGGCCTGGATCCGCGTCTGAAACAAGACATTAGTTGTGCTGAAACTGCTCGAAAGGAAAATAGTTGAATAATGTGTGACACACCGTACCTGGAGGTTGCCTCGAGCTATCATAGGCAACAATTCCCATTAAAGTGTCACTCGTGAGGAAATTGCTGATTACGTAACGCCCACTGCCAGCGTCCACCATGTGAATAGTACCATTTGAATTCCAGTCAGTAAGAAACAAGAATGGAGCTATCATGGCCAATCCAAATGCATGAAAACCGCTGACACTTCTATGAAAAATCCTGCCGTTGCCTTGGTAACTTACAGACTCTATTCTATCATAGGCTGCATCCACCCAGTAAACTCGCTCGTTGCCTGTGTCAAGCTCAATGCAATTTGGCCGTTGCAGATACGACGTTACTATGGTAAGTCTTTGACCCCCATTCAAAGTCGCTTTCTCTATTTTTGGAGTACTTCCCCAGTCAGTCCAAATCATTAACCTGCAGAATGATAACTAAATATTAGTACTTTTCCAGTTTATCGTAACGCAGTATTAAACATTCTGGCTAACATTTTATTTGAATTTCTCACGCAGAGGACCACTCAACGAGCAACTAAACTTTACTCAAGCCTTCATTTTGCCGGACTCGTCTTGTAGAGATGCACATACCCGATGTTATGCTACACTCTTCGTGTAACCGAACCAAATAGATTTCATAGCTGACATTGCGCTGCCAACAGTAATTTTAGGGCCAATATTTCAACTAACAAAGGAGAATATACCGATTTCAAGCTATTCCATGAAAAAGGAAGAAGAACTGAGGGGGAGGAGGAGGGGAAAAAGGTATTAAAGTCAAACTTATCCGATAACATATCCCCCTTAAATCTTTGTCAATAAGAAACAGGGACTAAATGCATTAACGCTATACGGCCTAGGCCCCGGGGTGTTCTCTTTTGATTTCGTTTCCAGCCGTGCGAAGCGAGGAGCGAGTGTTATGTGGTGCCCGTTTCCGCCACAGGGGTAGCCTTCAGGCCTGTGCGAGCCGGAAACTTTGTAGCAAATTCTGACGTTTCAAGCGCTTTGCCTTTCGTAAGAGCCCGGCTTCGATGAATTTGTTATGATGAGGGACTTGCTCTATCAAGGTCTATGAAATCTCTTTATAGTGGCCATATCCAATAACTTGTCACCTCCTAATATATCTAACTTATTTACTTACCAAGCTAATATTCATTCCTATGAGAGACGATCATCTTCTAGAGGCGACTATTTTGTCGAAAGTTCAAGATTAGATATACAAAAAAAGGCATTTTCAAGAAATGGTGTTAGAATCTGGAAGAGCTTGTCTTGTGAATTGCGCCGGCTATCAAAATACAATTTTAAAAGTAAAATTCATGATCTCCTCCTCCAGAGACTCGCAAAATACGACGATTATATTGATTTGTCTAATTTAATAGCAAAACTTTAAAACCCAGCTTTTTCTGTTCTCTTGAAATATCCTTAATGTATTGATGTATTTGTAATTTGTCTAGAATTTTGAATCTCTTGCTCTGTAAATCTTTTATTTATTTTATAAGTATTAAACACTGCTCGCCCCGACTAGCCTTTGCTAACTGCGGGCAGTGCATATTTCTGTAATATTATTTCATAAATAAATTAATAAATTTGAACTTGAACTTGAATCGGGATCAAATTTCGCGAAAATTACTAACAAAGATATTATGTTAGTATTAGTTTGATCAAGGAACGATAAGCGTATGCTAATGAAGCCAATTGAAAAAATGTAAACGAAGATCGATTCCCATATAGAAGCCCTAAGAGTCAACCTTTGCGCGTATCTTTTTATTTTTAGAACGCTCTCGGTTTTTCGGAATCGCTTGCTCTCTTAAGAATGCCCAATGAGAATAAAGTCATTTAGTGGTTCTAAAACAAAAAGATACGCGCAAAGGTTGACTGAAGGGTACAATGCATATGGAGACTCGTCATGGGCTCTAGCCAGTTATATTTCCGTTTAATGAATGTAAATAAAAAATAATCACCCTCTGTCTGGATCCAGCGCAATATCTCTCGGTCTGTCAAGTCCCGAGGAGAGTAGGGTACGTTGGTTGTTGCCCGATAGGTCCGATACCGATATGGTATCATATGTATTATCAGTCCAATACAACTGTGATGTCCTCCATTCCACCGCTAATCCGTCACAAATTCCAATACTGCTTATAATAATTGTCTTGCCTGATCCGTCGATACCGGAACGCTTAATGTTGCCTTCCAACACGTCGCTCCAAAATATGTACCCCATGCTATAATGCACATCAATTGCAACAGCTTGTGTTAAACCAGCCACTACAGAGTGCGCTGTGGACGTTTTGTAGTCAAGAGCGATGATGTTCGTTGTGTTGGAAAATAGAAGACACGGAGGGCTACAAATTGCGTCTAGACCAATGACCGCACGGAAGAAAAAAGAGAAAGAGTACACTGGTTAGCATTATTAAACCCGTTATTGCAAAATATCGGATGATACTTGCGCTTCTCGTTACTTTACAAAATAGCGGGATCTAGTAGTGCGTCTCAGTTAATAAGAGCGATTCATGAAAGTAGCATTTGAAGGTAGCAGAACATCGGACAAGAAAAAGAACATTTTTGAATCAAATGGGATTCGTTTCCATGGCCCCTTGCGCACTTCCAACCGAGCCAACTAGTGAGTTTTGAGCAGTTCGGATCAAGCGCGTATTATTTTCTCTTGCTTCGACTTAAAAGGACCAAAAAGTCTGCGAAGGTTCGCCATTAGCAATAGAATCTTGAAGTGAAAATGTGAAATGTTGTGAAAGTAGCTACAATGGTTCGGATGTACTTAATCGCGTCATTCAATACCAGGCGTGTTGGCAGAACAAAAACGTCATCAATAGGCCAGTTTGGATATACTATAATTTATTCTTAGACAAAAGCCGTCATCTCGAGGCTCCAGCGGAAAAAAAAACAAAAAAAAAAAAACAAAAAAACAAAAGCAAATCTTTTTATTATTTTTTTAATTTCCCAGAGCCTTGAGGTCATGCTCATTGATTGAGTAAAGCCGAAGGGAATTCCCGTGTCAGCCGGCTAGACGTGCCGGCTGACACAGAAATTGTATTAAAAAAAGAAAAAAAATCGAGAACTGTACTACATAAACATGGGGTATGAAACTTGAGACGGAAATTTTAAGTTTAAATTTTCCTTTTTAACAAAGATGGACGTTTGAAAATTCTGTTACGCGAGTGCCCTATTTCACGCCGAGGCAGATACACCGAATTGGAAAGCAATACTGATGCGTTCAAAAATCTTTAAGCCTGTGGAAACGCAAATTTATTTACCTCCAGATACATTAGCCGTTTCTTCTTGAATGAAGATCAGCACAGTCAACCAGTACATGTTCTTCAGGAGTTGTTTGAGGGCTCCCATGGCTGCGGGAAAAACTCAGACCCTGTTATTGAGAAACCGAGAACTCTATAACTACAAATGAAAACCTTACTCGCTCTGATGGTTATTGCAAATCACGGGAGGACGAATTGAATGAGGTCTGGTCCGCGGCACGAATAGACATTCGAATGCATTGTATGCACATGCATTCACCATGGCAATTGGATGGTAATTGAAGGTCGTCTGCTAAACAAGCTAAAATTCGAAGATAATTTCAAACTAAGTACGCGTATTGTCTGCCTAGCGTTATCAATACCGCTGCGAGCGACGAGCCAGTGTGACCTTCAACCCAAGCTAAGGTTTTTTCAAAGCAAAGAGTAAAATAACGGCCAGCATTGTCGACGTGAAAGCGAAGGTACCTCAGTAATGACGACAAAAGCTGCTCCTGGACAACAAATTTGCGTTGTCTTCGGGGTGCCGTGTTGTTGTGTTTTTGCAGAAATAGGGCCACCAGAGCTGAGAAACGCGATTTAAGCAAGCAATGCAAAACAGAGACTGACTTACCCTGAGTGCCTGCTCAATTATTGTTCGATCGATACAGATTACTACGTAGACTGACGCTCAATTGATGTAGGGCACTTCAAGCAGAAGCAATTCGATTCTGACTTTCAAGTGAAAAATTTTGCTAACGCAAGCACCGAACCCTGACCCCGTTTCATCGCTAATTCAAATCAAAATAAATAGTGGATCAATAAATGGATGTCTCACAGAGATCTATGATCGTTAAGAACGGCCAAAAACACCATGACGAGCTGAGGACACCGTGATTCTCTTTTATGCTGCATTCATGAAAAAAGGGCCACAACCGAGGGGAAAAAAAAAGGCCGGGAAAAAAAAAAGAGTACGTTTGATTTCAATGCGCGTTACCTAGTCATTAAAGTGTTTTGACACTTGATGGATTGAAGTGAAGTGCAAGGAAATTGATGTTTCTGAAGGCGGCAGGTAATCTGAGAGACGGAAGAGATTGAGTAAAAACTACGTTTTTGAGATCCTAGCAAGTGAATTCCAGATAAGATATTAGTCCATCACACGATATTGTCCTCAACTCTGGCTCAGTTATCATAAATTTAAAGGTCATGACGCGGAATGGGCGAAAACTAACGAACACTTCGGGTCAACTCAAGCATGTTAAGGCATGCCTCAATATATGATTCAGTAAGAAGCCTCTCGAAGCGGCTGATATAAAGATGCTTAAGGGCACTGTCATGGGGTTTACAACGATTTATGGTTAAAATTCAATGACTTCAGTTCTCCTTTGAGCTTCTACATCACGTTTTTCACGATTTCAAGTGAGTCTCTAACAAAAGTATTGGCCAAAATATGTTGTCTATCGGTATCGGTTTTCTGTTTGTTAAAACGCGAAAACTTGAAAACGTTCTATCTCTAACACGTGTTTTTCATAAGGCGAGGAACGAGTTTAACGAAAATTTCAAAACTAACTTCTCTTCGAGTTTTTTCCAAGTCTCTCACCACCCGACATTACCAATGGAAGGGTCGACTTTTCAAATGACGGCTCGTCACAAACTGGTCGCCTCGTCACGACCCATCAACATTTCCAGACGGCCTCACGGCCTCCAGTATTCTTCTCATACACGATTTTTACTTAGTCTCTCACCACCTGAGATTTCCAAGAGTCGGGTCGACTTTTCAAATGACGGCTCGTCACGAACTGGAAAGGTCGTCACGACCGGTCACCATTTTCAGACAGTTCCTCCAACCTTCTTTCAAATACAAACTTCCTGTTACTTTACTTCCGCCCCAACCCCGATCTGGGTTCCGCTTGACAGGTCGTCTTCACCAAAAAGTCGACCCGACTCCGTTCGTATGTATTGGACAACCCCCTCTTCACCTATTACAAAACGAACTTGCAAATGACCAGCTCCCAGATGGCTTGATGATCATTCTAGCTTTAATCGTTTCATATGATATCTCCTTTTTGATAGCACAGGGCAGCTCTGTTCATTTTAATTTTTCCACTGCTGTCACCAAATTCTACGCAGAGCTGACGTCGCAAAAATAATTAAGAAACAATAATCGATTGTCTTTCGTTTCTGTTATAAAAATGCAGAAATTGTGTCTTTTTGGAATATGTATCCTGATCCAGGCGATGACTTCAGGCACAGAAGATAAGCAGAAACTAGGCAGAGTTCAATAGCAGCGAGAACTGTCTCTTGTCTGATCGAAATCCCATTTCAGAGAAAGCCGCCGATTCTGTCATTTCTTGCGCTCTACACTGTACTAGAGAAAGTGTTGTAAAACTGCCAACTTTGAACAAAGAGACAATTCTTGCGCTTTGCTCGAGAAAACACAGAATGCACATCCGCAACTGTTGCTGCGGGGACAAGATGGTGCTACTTGTTTGGGAAAGGTATCAATACCATACAATTCTTAACACACTTCGGGCTATTTTTCCTCTATCAGTTTACCGAATTTTAATCGACTATGTCAAAGGGACTATCTCAAGTAATTTTCGTCCTACTGTATAGGATGCTGAAATATGTCCCTATTTGAGCGGGAAACGCAAACTAATGAATTTGTAACGCACTGAGCCTATTAGGAATTCTTAGGAATACCAAGAACGGATTACAATTAAAAAGGCTATTTTTGTACATTCTGGCACCTCATATCGAAGAAATGGCGAAAAATGCACTGTGGATGTTTTTCTTACATGAATATCATTAGATATATTTCTCCATAATTTAAAGGAATGTGTTAAGCGTGAGGTACGTTGTAGAGAATGATCTTTGTAAAGTTATGGCCACCTGAAAATCCCATGACGTCACTGTACGCTCGACTTTAATGTACAAGTTGTATTATCAGCATTTTTACACAGGTTGATGCTGACTTGGGTAAGTTTATAGTAAAAGATCAAATTTAAGGGCCTAGCTTTAACTAATCTCCTCAAGAGGGCAGTAGTGTCAAGATATTTGAGCCGTACTCTAAACGGCAAAAAACCACTTGCGCATCAACGGAAACCAAAAAATAATGCTAAAGTTTCCTTGACAAGAACCATATTAGTACACTGAAGCCATTTTTTTCTCATCTGCATGTAGGGAGGGCAAGGATGGAAATGGATTGAAACTTGAAAAAAACTGGCCAACTTTTTCAAGTTTGGACACGGCGTTTTGAAAAAATCGCCAAGAGTTTCACATGGATGGTTTTTCCTGTTAAAATTCACTTCATATTTTCTTCTTGGTTTATCGGAAGTGTTGTTACTTGTCAGCTTAAGTACCAAGTTTAAGTATTCACCCAGTTAAGACCTAAATTCAGGAAAACAACCGTGACAGTGCCCCTTTAAGTCAAATTGGCAGACAGAAAATGAAACTAACCTTGATGCTAATATATCCACCACTCCGCCACTGGACGAAAAGGACTACAACGCAGTTCATTTCTCGCTGTGGAAGCAATTTGGAAGCGAAATTTTTCTCAAAAGTCATATATTATTACCTGGTTCATTTGCTCACCTGGAGGAAGACGTTTGATAGCAGCATCAGTGGCAAAGTCGCCAAGCGCATGTTGAACGATCGATGGTTGTACGAAAGATAAGCCACCAGAATGACTCGCGCGGGGTACGCAGACATGTGGGCCACGGTTTACGGGAGGTGGTTCTTTAAAGTCACAACAAGGACCTCAGACAGAGAGTACTTTCCTCAGGAATGCTCGGTATTGAATAATGAATAACAACGAATGTTAATTATTAAGAATTCACTGAGTAATGAGTAATAAGTAATCCCTCCCTGCCTCCCTCCCTACCTCCCAACCTCTCCCCTGCCTCCCTGCCCCCCTCTCTCCCTCCCTGCCTCCCTCCCTACCTACATCCCTCCCTACCTGCCTGCCTCCCTCCCTCCCTGCCTGCCTCCCTCCCTGCCTGCCTACCTCCCTCCCTCCTTGCCTGCCTCTCTGCCTGCCTCTCTGCCTGCCTCTCTGCCTGCCTGTCTCCCTCCCTGCCCGCCTCCCTCCCTTCCCGCTTCCCTCCCTGCCT
>BLFK01000862.1:1734934-1740784 GCA_014634185.1 Astreopora myriophthalma | reverse complement strand
AAACGTACCTTTACACTCGGGTAGGGGGTTGTCCCAGAATGCTGGTGGTCTGTTACCAGGGGCTATGCACGTCACCATCGAGGAACCATTAAGCCGATGACCAATTGCACAAGAGAAGTTACACTTTGATCCGTAATGATGACCACAGCTGCCCATGCGCAAAGGTCCTGTAGGAGCTACCATCAGCGATGTGCAATTGATAACTGCAAAGTTGTAATGAAATGGCGACTCGGTAATTGATTGGGCGACAATAGAAAAACCGTAAAATGGCAACGAAGCTCACAAGAAGAAAGACGACTCTTAAAAAATCTATGAAACAGTTGTTAGTTGAACAGACTGGATCAAGCTGTAAAGTACTATTAATAAAATGAAACAATTTCGCAAAGATCTGCCAACGCACCTAACACATTTACTTTGAATGTACAATTGGCTTGGTTTCCTGATTGGTCCACGGCCGTGTATGTGATCATGTGAGTTCCTTGATTGAATCTGTGCGGCGGTTGGTAGTTTGATGTCAGTGAGGGTGCGACTCCTGAGTTGTCAGTAGCAACAGGTTCTGTCCAGTTGACCAAAGCTGTAAACTTGTCTCGTTCAGCATGCGCAATGAACGGACTGCCAGGACATGACAGACCAAATGTTGGCGGCTGAGAATCTGTGCAAAGAAACAAGAGTTAAAATCAATTCGAAAACTGAAAACAGCACGAATATTGTCCATGACACTTACAAACGGCATCCCTAGGCTTTTTCAGAAAGTCATTAAACACACATCTGAGTAAGCACGATTTTGAAGAATACAGCTCTGATCTGTGATTAGTTACCGGTGCAGTTGATGTCGTTTCCGCTCCATTGTCCAGACGACAAACATGTTCTCGTCACATTTCCAGTTGGGCTGGTGTATCCCGTTTGACAGGAAAACGAACAGTTTGATCCATAGCTGTTGTTACAGGTGGCAGAGAACAAAGCTGCTCTGGGTGGGGTGACTAATGGTGGGCAGGTGATAACTTTGAATAGAAGAAAAGATAGAATGTCACATCTGTCAGATTGACAATCTATGCGCAGACTAAATTAAGAGGCCTAGGTTTATGAGGAGCCACGTGTTAGTTTTGAAAACGTACCTTTACACTCGGGTAGGGGGTTGTCCCAGAATGCTGGTGGTCTGTTACCAGGGGCTATGCACGTCACCATCGAGGAACCATTAATCCGACGAAGTGCGTTTGAGAGGCATAAGTTAATTTTTAATACTACATCGAAAAGTGGTTCGAACATTTGGCTGTGATGTTATTGGAGGAACAGGCCTATTCTTCTTAACGGCTCGGTCCTCGATCAAATAATTTTTGGTAACTTTTTCTAGGGTTGAAACGGCAAAAATAATTTTGCTGTGGGCGAAGGAATTTATCTTTACCATGGGAAACGTTTGTGGCTGTTTGTGCTTGATGAAACTGTGGAAGGTCTCTGGTTTTGCTTCTTGTTGGTCAATTAATCCAAGTCACACTACGAGAGCTCTTGTAATTTGGACTGAAAAGAAACAATGCTTACTAGTGCAACGTGTTTGAAGTCCGCTCCATGTTCCATTGTAGCCGCATGTTCGTATTCTTGCCCCTTGTAGTACATACCCAATGTGACACGAAAATTGGCAGGTTTGTCCTGGTACGCTGGAGCAAGGACCCAAGGTACCATGGGCGGGCGCAGACAGTTGACTGCATTCGCTCGCTATGTCATTGAGAAAAAGAAGCCAGCAAAAGCAAAAGAAAAGAAACAAATAGCGCAATTACTGATTTGTTATAAATAATGTGGCGTTTAGTTACAGCCCAGCATACTAGAATTTTCCATCTGAGCTATCCACCGAGGCACTGCGATTCAACTCACAATTATTTATTTGTTTCGTTTCCGAAAAACGACGAGACGAACTTTTCTCAGTTTTGGTTGTATTCAAATGATGACTCTTTGTAGGAAGAAAAACAAAGTAGAGAGCCTTTATTTATACAGAGTGGTATTTAAGATTCGGAAGATGTGGGGTCGTGAAAGGAAGAAAACAAATAAAAACAAAGAACGAAAGAAGCAAAAAAAAAAAAACAAAAAACAAACAAAATAATAATCACTTTATTCAAGTCTCAGGTTATCTAGCCGAGCACAAGTGCTCTACTAATTGGGGAGACCACAAATCAACTGGGTTCAGAAGAAAATAAATGAAAAAAAAACAAACAACAACAACAACAACAACAGCAATTGAAACAAAAACAAAAAAGTGCAGAAACCCAACTGGAAGGAGGCAGGTAGTTGGTTATTTCGAATCGAGTTGTTGCAATTGGTCGGAGCGGGATTTGAGGCCTCCTTTGGAAAAAGAGCACAGTATCGATACCACTGAATCGAATTCGATAATTAAATCGAATTCTACATAGTTTACATATATGTACACTTAATAATTGAATTGAACTATCGATATATATTTATCTATTTATTAATTGTAACAAGTGTATCATGTATATGTTAACGTCAACTGACCTCTTCCTGTAATTCAGTTGGGAAACTGCGAAAGGATTAATTAAACGACAATACTCAGCGTGAAAAAGAAGATTTACGACAAATTAATTTTGGTTTAAATCTCCTTAAAGTAGGTCATCCAATGCAACTGCTGTCACACTTTCACATTAGAAATGACAAAAGCATTTATATGAATTCTTTTATTACCATTTTTTTTCAAGCACAAAATTCTGTTAGACTTGAAATATTTCTTTTCTTGACACTTAAAGTTTTGGTTGGAAAGGTCAAATATTTTTGGCTGGATTTAAAAACACTGTTTCAGTTCAAAAGTCTGACATTGGGGGAACTCAATATCCCAAAAAGTATAAAGAGTTAATGTTGAAATAAACTCGCTATTTATAGTTTTATTATTGTTTATACATTATAGACAAATGTTTAGTAAGGCAAATTGGTGTTTTCACTTAATGTTCAATTCCTGTCTCTAAAATAAGGAGTCTTTTAAAGAAATATGTTTCAAGAAAGAAATAGTATCGTCATGGCATAGCGTGTCCTGTTTTAGTCGGTTTTAGTCCTGTCAATAAAATCAGGTTCAAACACATATTTTGTCACTTTACTTTGACAATGGTTTGTCCCTTAACCTTTGCTTCTCAGGATACTGTCCTATTGTTCAACGAAGTACACAAAAAACGATGCAACTTCTGGAAAATATTGGCCGTTTCTTGCCTCCATATCTCGTTCACTTTTCTGACTTAACGGTACTTTCTTAGCTTGCCAGAAGTAAAATTTATCCTTGTTAAATACAGTATATGTGGCTGGAAGAGAAATCGCTCAAAAATATCGGCACAAGCAATCACACCATTAAATCCCACTTAAATCAGTGTAAAGTGAAATTTTAAACCAACTTTAGGCCAAGTATACTATTTGCTTAAAGTTGGCATGTAAGGAGATTTACACCAACTTAAAGTTTGCTTCAAAGTTTTGGTCTCTTTAAGAAAACTTTAAACGTGCGCATAAAGCTGCTGTAAAGGTCAGCTTTAAAAAAAGTAAAGAAAGCATAAAGCTGCTTAAAGGTAAATTTACGCTAGCTTTAACTACCAGTAAAGTTCTTTTTTCATGGTGCGATCTATACCTTGACACAAAACCAAGACTAGGTAAAAAATCTGATGGTTTGATGAAAACGAGGAAATTAAATAATTATTTGAAAAAAGGACGTACCCCTAAATTTCATTTAATTCAATTCAAGCCTGGATTTTACCTCCTTGGCAGATAAATGGATCACCAGGTTTTAGTTGTACTCCTTCTGGACATAAACACCGATGACCAGTTGGGTTTGGCAGGCAAAGGTGACTGCACCCTCCATTAAAATGTGAGCAGCTGGTTGGGCCTGTGGCGGAGTAATGCTATCAGTTGCCAAATAATGAAGTAAAAGGGCAGTTTGTTTTAGGATGGGAGGGATGAGAGGGGACTTGAGTGGTCTGGCACACATGCTGTAAAACGCATCGTAAACGCAATTTGATTTTTATGCACCTAACAATGTTAAGCCCCTGTGTTGGGAATTTAACTCGAAGAACTCGGAATTTAACATTCAGTAAGTGCTCAGTAATGGTGAAGTTGACATTGAGTAGGTGCCCCGAGGTGGGGAATCTGACCCCCCCCCCCCTATGTTAAGCCCTCATGGCTTAATGTGGATGGATAGGTACATTAAATTGATTGAAACACTCCTCCACTTGTACCCGAGATAATTATTGGGGAGAACCATGCCACAGTACGGCTAGAAATGCAGTTGCAGACTAAAAGTTTTCAATCTGTTTTTGGCAAGACCTCTGACAACCTGTCCAACCATTTCCTGACGTCGTCCTCTGTAGTTCTCCAATCCCGTCATAAGAATAAAAACACCGGGCTACATCAAAGTTGATTACGGGGGAGGGGAGCCTCTCCATTCCAAGACGAATAGTAATTTGGAAATGCTCGTTTCTGCGGAAATGCCGGAGCACCTACAGAAAATCCTCACTGGGCAGAAAAGAGGAGGATATGGATTTTTTGGTCGTCTACTACCTGCATCGTTGAAAAGTACATACCGGATACTATGTTCCTGTTATCATGAATGTGAATTTTCAATGGCAGACCCATCCCTTGAACTACTTCCAAACTGATAGAAGACGTCATGTTGAACTTATGCACACTTCTGGTAGCCCAATCTGACCAGAACAGTACATCCTCATACAGCGCCAACCCAAAGGGATGATGATCTGCTTCATTAACAGATGACAGATTCAACACCACTGCGCGGTTATTACCAAGGAAGTCAACTCTTTCGATTTTATCGAGTTGTGCGTCGCACCAATACAACAGCTTTTTTTTAAAATCCAAGGCAAGTGAGTTTACCCCGGCCAGTCCTGAACTCACTAGCGTTGTTCTGGCTGTACCATCCATATTCGCTTTCTCAATCTTTGTCGAGGATCCCAAGTCGCTCCAATACATTGTCCTGCAACAGTGATAAGTCAAGTCAAGTCAGCTCAAGTCAATTGTTATTTAACTCACACAGAACTACTTAGGTGTCCCAAACTCCACACATCAGTAGTAGTATGGGACACTTCAGACCAGATTTGACAGGTAGTCATCAAATGACGTCATCAATGAGCATGTCAAAAAAGGGCCGTGCATAAATTACAAAACAATGGGGCATGTTTGAGAATAATCCCAGCCAACTCGTGAAACAACACGTGCAAAGTTTGGCGGGGAATAGATTTTTTTCGCAAGGCTTTGAGCGCATAAAACAGTACGTGTATATAATTTTGGCGGTTAATATGCTGGCTTGGAGAGAGCTCTATCCTGTTCTGGAGTTGAAGAGTAAATTGAAGAGTAAATCCCAGATGGTAGATGGATGGTCAATGTCCAGGGGTCAGGGTCTGTCTTACAAAGCAACGTGTAGGAGAGTTGACTCTCGAACATTTTGCCACGTGTATGGGTAAATGATGCGCGTCATGGTCACTTTCCAATCTTCACCTTAGATGTAACTGGGTTGGCAATTGTGTCCTAAACTCTGCCGTCTTGTTTTCGGTATACTGTTCTAGGCTTGCGTCACTGGTCAATACCATGTTCCACCTTTATCAATTCCTCCAGTGCCATGAAGACTTTCTGTCTCAGCAAATTGGAGGCCTTTCAACTAACAAAGCTAAAGGCGAGACCAAAGATCATGGCATATCTACTCTATATTTATAATTCAAGCACCTCTTTGGGAATCTTTCCTCATCAGTGGAAAATTGCCAACGCCAGCCCTGTGCACAAATCTGGGCCAAAGGAAAACATCGATAACTATCGTTCTATATCTGTACTGTCCTCACTCTCCAAGATTTTGGGCGCTATGTG
>BLFK01000862.1:1719934-1732434 GCA_014634185.1 Astreopora myriophthalma | reverse complement strand
CCTTTGCCTAAGAAACTTCGCATGCATAACAACTAAATAAACAACCCCAAATAAATGGGATATGGAAACGGAAAACAAAAGCTAACGAACATGATAATGAACCAAGAGACAATGAGACGCAAACTAGCCGAAAAACAAAATACACGCGGAAAACGGCTAAACACTCTACAAGACGACAAAAACTAAAGATGCAAAGGCGATACGAAATAAAAGAAACTGGGGAAGGGGAAAGACCCAAACACACGGGACGGAGACCTATAGACGCTAAACGTACCCCACAGAAAGTAAAATTGACAACGTGACTACGAAAACCACCTCGGGTTCAGCCGCAGGAGCGGGAACGTCTAAAGGCTCCACAACTGGTGCAGCCACCGCTGGAACCTGAGCTGCTGGTGCAGCAGCAGGCGGTGGAGGCAAAGCCAGTTCTTCGTGGTGAGCCATAGCAAAGAAAGCTGATCTGGTGGCGGTTTTATAGCTTGAAGAAACTTAAACGCCCCTTTCACCGAACTATTTAGAACTGGCCAGGAGGCGGCTAAAACCGAGCTATTTGAAGCGAGGGCCGCAAGGCATTATGTGCGGCAGCACGCAGGCCCGGCAGGATGGAATTTAACTGATTTAAACCTTCCCGTGCCACGGGCTAATTATGTATGCAGTGAGGATAGTTTTTCTTTTCTTTTTTCTTCTTCCTTTCTATTACTATAATTATGCATCCGTCATATTGTATGTCACTGATCTATAATTCTTTTAATCCTTTTATAAATAATATTCTGAGTGAGTGAAATAAAATTGACTTGTCCTGTCAGAGAACGAATCGGAAGTGAAGCTCAAAAACAAGTTAACTCTGACAAAATAAATAAATTGGAGCCATGCTAGGTGATATGCGCATGGTAGACGTGCGCGCCGCCGTGCTTGAACGGAATGATCTGTTCCCATGTCGAGAACGTGTAACTGTAGTCCCCTTGTTAAGTGTCGTTAAAAATTATAGAAATAGAGGACTTCGCGCTTGTTGGGGGATCATGGGTAGTAGGCAACATGGCGGGAAATTCAAAGGTTTGTACGGAAATTTAAAGCAAAATAAATTGTTCACGACTCTACTTTCTGGACTTTCGCGTTCATAAGCCAAACATGTAAGTTCAAGTTCACAACTGGGACGATTTGGACTCGGTATTTATTCTTTTGAATTCCTAAACATCACTGTTTTTTCTCCATACATTTTCTGCAATTTCGTGCCTTTCCAATTACAGAAATGTATGACAGAAACTTTGTGTAAAAAAATAATTTCTGCAATAGCTATTCTCTCCACCTGTATTCAACCGCACCTTTAAGCGCTTATGTTCTGTTTTGTAAGATAAACGCGCCCAAAATTGCAAATCATGAATTCTTTTCATCGTTTAGAACATCCATACAAACCTTTGAATTTCCCAACATCTTGCCCTGATTACCCATGATCCCCCAACAAGCGCGAAGTCCTCTATTGCAAAGCGAGGAGACACGGTTGAGCGGGCGAAACCTTTCCCATTGCTCGGAGATGCCGACGTTGTTTCCCCTCGCTCTCCAGGTACATCTCGAAGTCTGCAAAATCAAAGTATGATTTTTATTTTATGATTACCTTGTTTCGATGTCAAGAATTACATCCCTCGGCGTGTCCACGTTGGCTGTTGCGAAGCTGGTTCTAAAAGACCCGTCTAATCGCGAGACCTCAATCTTATTTGTATCGGCATCTGTCCAGTACAGGTTTCTGCCAACCCAATCAACCGCTATTCCATAGGAATTTACCACATTACTAGCTATGACTTGAAGGTCAGAGCCATTTGGATAAGCTCTGGCAACTTGACTCAGCCCAACATCAGTCCAGTAAACCATGCCATCAACTGGATCGTAATCAACAGCAACAGGTAAGGAGATGTTGCTTAGTATGGCCAATGGTTCGCAGGGAGCGTCTGGTACGGCCAAGTGGACCTTGAAAATTTTCCCACTATCCGCTTCGGCAAAAAGCATAAATTGTTCCGAGCTTTTGTTATAGAAAGTGTCTGAAACAAGAAGCCAAAGTCTTGTCTCTGGTATTTGACTGATTTGCCCTTCACTCCCCAGATATCGTTTGAAAGAGTACTAGACTGGCCACACTAAAGGGATTTGGGGTCCAAAACCCTTCGGCCCCGACAAGCTATTTGTGACCCTTTTATTCTGGAAAACCCGTGACAGTGTCTCCTTAAAGGTTTTAAAGAGACACTGTCACGGGTTTTCCACGCAGTATTTTCCACGTGCAAAAAAATTCTTTTTCTGTTTTTCCCTAGAATTCAACACTAGATACAACTTTTTTCGGATGCTACTAGAATTTATAGTCATCCGAAAACGAAATGTATGAGATGGATAATTTTGCCGTGTAGATGTAGATGTAGATTTAGTGCTTGCAATCTTTGACGCAGTGAATTGTGACCGGGAACAAGCGCCTACCATCTCACAGAAATATGTTTTTCTCTTCAACAAATCTGAATGTATTGCCGACCTTAGCATGCCATTTTGAACTTGAAAGAGAGCAAATTTCATTGCAAGCAACAGGGAACATTATGTCGTGTTTTGATCACCGCATGGTTTCGTAACACAAGTAAACACAACCACTAGTGCAGTACCTTCAACGTAGAAACAGGTTTTTCTTCAAATACCGCAGTAAATACACAATTTAAAGTGAAGATAGTAAACGTATATCAGCAACCAAAAAATTTTATGTCCTCTGACATTCTAGCGACTAGAAATGAGCCGCGAACATGTTCTCCTGCATCCTTAGCTTCACCGCTTACACTTCGAGTACATTAAAAAGTTTTTCCTCCTTGTAGATGCTTTGATGGCATTTTGACCGCTCTACTTTGCTCTCTTGAGGAGACTGAATGACTGTTTACGCGCCGAGTGTTTAAATACCTCTTTCAACGGTCGACGCAATTTTTAATGTAGCTCTCCAAACTTGAAAACATCACGCTGAACTTTTCAAGTTCGATTACAAAAGCCGGCGAATGCGTGATAAGAAAAAAAAAAGCAAACTAAAGGAAAACATTTATGCCTTAAAAATTCTTCGATAATGAGGGAATTAACGTTAACGTTAGAGAAGAACGGTTTAAATCTTGATTTATACTGGCGTTCTGGAGTTTTATTATAGCGCACGTTATAAACAGTCAAAACATGAAAACTCTTTTCTTCGTAAAAGGCCTACAGTTTTTCCAGATCCGCCGTGTCGAAGACGTCATTACGCACAAGCGGTTCCTGACCCTCAACGAAATTTTTCTTATAGCTTTCATGGTGTCTTTGGGAGATCTAATCGAACAGCCCACAACAACGCATTGAAGCTTATTGTACCCTGCTGTTGTGCAAAAGCAAGTCTAGGCCATGACCTCACGCTTCTTGCCCAACCATGCAATGTGGTAGCCAAGGATCCGGGCGTCCATGCCACTGAGTGGTCAATGCGTAACCACCAAATGCTGGAATATTTCCTATAAATACGCCATGTACTACGTACAAATAAGGCAAAGGAAGAAAACTCGACCTTTATCCACCCCTCCACCTTAAGCTGTTGTGATTTAATTGATTATTGCATATCCTGGATAAAAGTCCAGTTTCGAATTCACGAAGACCGGATTTTTATCCAGCGGTTTTGAATTCGAAACTGGATTATTTGGCCATAAAGCTCTTTTGAGCTTACCGTAACAATTAGTTTCATCACACGTGTGATCATAAGGATGACAAAATTAATTACCTGGCATCTATTGCAATTCTTTTAATGTTATTATATAGTACATCACGAATGTGCACTTACCGTAGTCACAGGTTTTCCCATCAGGCTTGAGAGCCATACCCGTTGGGCATGCGCACTGATATCCTCCGTGCGGCTTTAGTAGACACAGGTCACTGCAAAGTCCGTTGTTTGAAGCACATGGGTGAGAGCCTACCGAGAGACATTAAATGTTTACTGAAAAGGGCACTTCAGCCTTACTTTATTGAATATACATTCTTAGTTCACATTTTGATTAGATAAAAGCTCCTTACAGTAGAATCTTGATTTAACGAAGTTCCATGGGAAGGACGAATTTTGTTCGCTATACTGTATCGAGGTTTCGTTGTATTGAGGCTCTTCCATACATTTTACTGCAAGTGGGTTATAGAATATCGCTAGTTATACCGAGGACCTGCTGATTTACAAGTTCGTTAATTCGAGGCTCCAATGTATCCTCCTCTTTATTACTTTGAGCATCCAAACACGAACATTGACAGATTTCTTTTCAAGCTTCAAAATGGTGAATCACATTGAAACAGTTTGAGAAATTGTTGCGGCATTCGCTAAGGTGAATCTTTCCTCCTAGAGCACGCATAATTTGCCGGCGTTTTTTCTTTGAAGCGAGGGAAAACCTGACAGAAGTGGCAGTCGTTTGGTCCCACGACCGACCGAGCTGGTCCGAGTCACGGGTCTATTCTTCATTTGACGTCACAAAATGCTTTTCAGTGTAAAAGGTTCTTTCAAAACTGGAATGCAAAGCAGTTTGTGACGTCAAACTAAAAATAGACCCATGAGGTTTTCCTTTCGATTGTTGGAGACTCTGTTTTATGTGACTAGAAATGAGATTCATGCCCGTGTATTACATGAATACATTGGTGCAATTAGCATTACAAACAATAATTTCACACTCAATTTGGAAAACATGCGTCTCCCCCTCTCCCTAGCTCGGTCGTAGCACGGAATGACTACCAATTTTGTTAACTTTATGTAACTTGTGCGGTCCATTTAAAGAGGAATCTCGAGTAGAAAAGACAAAACATACGTGTTACGGTGTTGACATTTCACTTTTGCTAGAGGCAATGCTTTGATATGTTGGGTGCACTTTAACAAGTAAAAAATAGCTACACTTCAATACCTGGAATAGTCACCGACGAATCATACAAGTGGATATCCATTGGTTCCTTAAGTCCTGTTATTATCAATTCCCTGGTTCCATTGCTTAAATGGAGCCTTGAAATACTTGTGGTAGCCCAGTCAGTCCAATAAAGCATTCCCTGGTACAATGTCAGACCAAACGGATGTATATCGGCAGCAGATGACAATATAACTTGTCTGTTACCACCATTAAGGTCAGAGACTTCTATTTTGTCCAGTTTAGCATCAGCCCAGTATAAGAGGTTATTGGTGCGATCAATAGTGAGTGCATTTGGCCAGCCAAGGCTCCCTGTTACGATGCTTCTCCTTGATGAGCCGTCCATGGCTGCCTGTTCGATCTTTGGACTTGCTCCCCAGTCTGTCCAATACATGATGCTGAATGAGTAACATAAGATACTGAGCAAATGACAATAATGAACTTTATTGGTGCCAAGGGATTTAACACCAGAGCACGAGCCAAGTGAAGGATTGAGTTCAAGATTTTAATTTTTACTTTGCACTCAAACCTACGGTGGACGAGAGTGGCCATGTGAAATCAAAACCGAAAAGTCGAAATTGATTTTCCATTTTCAGTTTACCACTATCCATTTCTTTGTTTTGAAGTTACAACTTGCCACTTACGGCTTGCGAGTTCTTGTTTAGCACTTGCGAGTTGAGACATACGACTTGCAACTTGTTGCCTACTACATGTACTTGCGAGTTGCGACTTGTTAGATGCGAATTTTGACTTATATATAATTTAGAACATGTTGCTTTCGACTTACCACTTCGGATTTTAGTTACTGTCAATTACCAATTTTAACTTACGACTAACGACTTAGAATACCCCTCCCCACCCTTCAATTTCTTTCAAGCGCTTCGAGTTTTGGACGGATTTAAAATATAATGATGCTAAAAGAAACATCCGAGTTTCAGCTTGGCTGATACCCGGTTTGGAAGCTGTGTGATGGGAATTTCTTGGTGAAAATCGTCTCGGCGCTGGACCAGTCCGAGATCAAGCTTTCCACCCTTCTCTCTCTTTTATACGCAAAGGTAAACATCGAACACAAAACCCCTTAAATCGCTGAAATTCGTCGTTTTCAGCCACATGCACGACAATACACATCATTTCAGGCAAAAATACGTTTGTTTTGATATAATATATAGGGGTTATTCACCAGCCGGGAGGTCCGAATTCCCTATTTTCCACTTGCCCATAATTCACTCAAATTTTGCATAAACTATTGTTGTGAAATGCTCTTGGGGAATATGTAGGCCTCCCAAGAGAATTTCACAACAATAGTTTATGCAAAATTTGGGGGGCAAACAGAGTGAATTATGGGCAATTGGAAAATAGAGAATTAGGAAATCTGTGCCCGAGGTCTGGGATATCGCCCGAGGCCGCAGGCTGAGGGCGCGCTATACCCAAGAAGAAGTGTCATGGATCGCGGCCTGCGATAAGCTCCATAACATCGATGATATGGGTGATGCCAAGAACCTTAAATAAGAGAATCTAAAGTTGAAGGATCAAATCCAAGCCTTAAGCAAAGAGGTTGAGCAAATGAAGAGTCTGCTTCGGCAGAGCTCTATCCAATTAGCGAGTGAACCACCAACTGCCGCGAGCGTTACTCTGAATCGTTAAGGTGAGAAGAACTTAGCTTCTTTAGCAACAAGTACGATGAACTGATCCTGTTAAAAAATAATACATTGAAAGAACTAGAGCGACTCGGTAAGAAGATTGAAGCTGTTAGTGAAAGAGTCAATAATATCAGTGAAGCAATAGACAGCAAGGAAAGTTACAGCTACCAATATAATATCAAGCTTGTTGGATTTCCTGAGCTTCACGTATAACAACTTAACTTGTCTACAACTACTTGTAACCTAACACCACCTTGTTTACAAGGGTCACGTTCCTAATTGATTAATGCATTCAAATCTCAAATAATCTTTTCATTATTAGGATCTAGAGGGGTACCCTTGACCTGGTTTGACTGTAAAGCGTATCACGAAATTGGACCTAAATACTTGACAGACATTTTAATTAAATATGCACCTTGGAGAATGCTCCGCCCTGTTAACAAAGAACTATTAGTAGTCCGTAAGGGTGCTTTCGATTGGGAAATCCGTATCCGGATCTTCGGGTTTCCAATCGAACACAAAATCCGAAAACGGACTTCTCGACGGGTTTTGTTAATTGAAATCCGTGTCGGGGAAGGATTTCAATTAATGAAATCCGCGGCGAAATCCGTTTTCGGATTTTGTACTCGATTGGAAATGTAAAAGGATCTAAATCCGGATTTCCCAATCGAAAAGCACCCTAAGTATGATCTTGAGTGATATGGAAAGCGCACTTTTTCTGTCACTGCTCCTTTACTCTGGAGCAATTTACCAGACCGAATTAGAACTACAAAATGCCTAAGCTCGTTTAAGACCAGTGTTAAGCCCTCTCTATTTGGTCGTTCTTTTTGGCTCACCTCACATTTGTTTTTATGACCAGTACACTTATGATGTAATTTTTGTATACGTTTTAGTAAGTTTGTTAAGCGCTATTGGTTAATTAGTAGGAATAGCGCCATACAAACAAGGATTACTATTATTATTATTATTACTACATGGCGATACCAAAGAAAATCAATGCTCTATAAGGTCAGAGCTCTTACCACTTTAGGCCACCCCTGCTAAACATAAACGGAAAGTGGAAGTGGAGCACATTGTACATTGAAGCAAGGTATAGCGACCCACAACCGGAAAAAAAAGAGCAGACATACTAGTTCCGGGGCCTAGAAAATGCCCCGGGTAAAAAAAACAGAAACAAAAAAAACAAAACAAAACAAAACAAAACAAAAACAAAACAAAACAAAGCCGGGGGCAGGGGTGTGGGGAGAGTAGCCACAAATACTTCGATTAGTTCCTTCTGCCTGTGATCCTAGAACGCGATACTTCAGCACTGACTACAGTTTATCTTACCCATTTCTCTCATCGAGAACAATTGCTCTCGGTTTATCAAGTCCATCTTTGATCAGCAGTTTCCTTTTCGTTCCATCAAGTCCCGCTACTTCAATCCGATTGGTTCCTGTGTCTGACCAGTAGATGTTTCGACCCACCTTGTCAATAGCTAAGCCTTCTGGCGCCTTGACGTTACACCAGAACAATGTTTTAACCGAAGTTGCGTTCGGAAAAGCGCTGAATAACAGACCGTGTTCCACTTCAGTCCAGTACACGCGACCATCGAGAGGGTCAAAGTCTACTGCAATAGGGCGTGCATTGTAAATATGGTAAAACAGTCTTGTAGCGAACAAATCGTTGACGTCCAGCGAAATGATATTCATGGACTTCTCATCGGCGTCAGTGAACAGAAGGAACTTCGTCAATTCTGCAATGAAAACATTGAGTTTGTTATGATGGGTTATATGGTTTCTATATGTTTCCTATGTCTTTGCCACATAGATTTTTCGCTCATCCTCGGTGTAAAAACCTGTGAAACTCACAGATGACGTAACACAAAGGAAAAAAATAGTCTAACCCTGACACGAGCTCATGAAACAAACAAAAAAATGACACCGAATTTTTTCGACCGACCACGTTGCATTGCGTATTATTTCAGGACTAAAAAAAACCATTCTCTTTTGTTTTTTTAGACATGCAAACAATAACGGAGCAAATGCGCATGATGTCACGGCCCGCCATGTCGGTGTTCCTAAACAAAGGAACGGTGGTAGTGTTTATATCCCAAACCATTCCTCCGGGAGTCGAAAAACACTTGCCCACTTATCGCGTGGGAAAGTCAGTAAACATTCTGGTAAACTCTATAGTTACAACGATAATTACAATACTAATTACACACGCAACAATGAGATATTGCTTCAAACGTTATTCGCGAGAAGTCTCTGAATGTCTATACTTTACCTAGTTTTTCCATAAATGATTATCATGGGAAGATAATAGTATCAAATTTTGAATATGGACAAGCTAACGGGGCTCTCCGGATATTACACGGCGGCGCGAACATGTGAATTTTACTTTCGAGTGTCAAAAACAGTACTTTCAACTCGCAGTGGAAAAAGTGAGTTAGTAATTGTCAATAATATGGCTTCTATATCAGTTCATGATGTGTTTACTAAATGAAATTTTCGTACGTACTTCTTTGAATTGGGCTTTCTTTCACCGACTAAAGCTGAGGGAACATTCCTGTGACAATTTTTTCTAGTTTACTTTCTTGACTAGAGCGTATGCACATGACGTCACGGCCCGCCATGTCGATGTTCCTGAACAAACAAACGGTCGTCGTGTTTGTGTCCCAAACTATTCTTCCAGGAATTGGAAAACACACGCGCTCTGATTTCGCGGGTAAGTAGACTCTATAGTGATAATTACAACACTAATTACACACACAGTAAACTATTACACAATAAGAACAATTAAGGAGATATTCCGACAACGATATTCCCGAAACATCACGAAATTTGTTGAGTCCAAAGAAGTTATATCTGAACAGGGCTGTCCACATAAAAACTCACTATTTTAGGTATGTGTCGTTGTCAGATCGAGAGCTGTTGGAAACAAACTAACTGGGGCAGACTTCTTAAACTTCTCGGATGTATCTCAAACATGTCGAAACCGTTCAGTAGCATGTAGAAAACAGGATCTAAATAAATCCCATGGAGAAAAAAATGCAGTAATAAAAGCAGCGAATAAAAAGAACTCACTATCTTCACAAGTCCTCCCATCATGCTTCAGTGCAAAACCAGCTGGACAGACGCACACGTGACCAGATGACGTGACCACACAAAAGTGGCTGCATCCTCCATTGTTTACAGAACACTGATTTGAAGCTTCAAAAGCCATAGAAAAGAAAGAAAAGAAAAAAAAAACAGTTTGGTAGGTTATTGACAAATGATGAGGGAAAAGAAAAGCGACGAAGAACCAGACTCATTCGTAAAATTGATGGGCAAATATTTGCTTTTGGATAACTTGCATGTATCGCGTATCAGGTTGAATTTTTTTCATTTTAATCTAGGTTAAAACCGTTTTACCCGACCTACATCCATTTTTAATCCAGGTTTTAATTTAGATTACCCCCACCCCCTAATTGAGCTTGGCATTCAGACAAACCAACGGGATGAAACTCTTAGGCGTATATCTATCAAATGATTCAGCCTGTCCTAATCAAAGGTGAATATATAACGACCAATATACACCAGCACCAACCGGAAATCGCCAAGGGAACGGAAATAAACTGTGAAATAAGATACCGGTTAAGCCAATAGACCATAATTTCTGAAATGCAATTTGCAAGGACTTTCAGGCCTTGAATTTCTAGTTTTGAAATTCAAGGACTTTCAAAGTGCGTACGAACCCTGCGATTACTATGGTTTTATGTGAAAACGCTCCATTCCCGATCGAGTTTTCAAGTGGCCATGAAATCGCAACCTTCAGTGTTAGTCGTGTTGAAAGTTGCATTCTGTTCATAAACTTTACTAATTATTGGTACCGTGATTAGCTGTTGCAAAAAAGCTCTATTATTTTCATTCGGCTTGACAATCAATAGCCAAGGAAAACAGCCTCCAAGCAACTCCCATCCAGTTCTGATTGGTTTATTGAATGGTCCTTGTCAGTGGTGATTTGCCAGAGTACAGACGCAGATCAGGGGCAACCTCGTTCCCAGGGCTTCTGTCCGCCGAGGAGGGGGAGAAAAGCCCTGGGAACGAGGTTGCCTTGGATCGAAGGGAAAATTGGAACGCCACCTTGTAGGGAAGTCTGGCGGCATGCTTCCCTGCAGAAATTGAACTGTATTGCTCTCAAACGCTGTTTCTCGCAATCTCAGTCATTCCGCCAGGTTGTGACTGATTTCTAAAAAAGCTTTGGAAACTGGCCTCGATTACCAACCGCTGTTTCGCGAATTGAGGCCTCCTCTCTTCTCGGGGAGGTTCCGCGGACTAGAGTGAGTGGCGTCAATCGAGGCTAGATGGAAAGCGGCCTGGATCCGCGTCTGAAACAAGACATTAGTTGTGCTGAAACCACTCGAAAAGAAACTGGTTGAATAATGTGTGACACGCCGTACCTGGAGGTTGCCTCGAGCTATCGTACGCAACAATTCCCATTAAAGTGCCACTCGTGAGGAAATTGCTGATTACGTAATGCCCACTGCCAGCGTCCACCATGTGAATAGTATCATTTGAATTCCAGTCAGTAAGAAACAAGAATGGAGCTATCATGGCCAATCCAAATGCATGAAAACCGCTGACACTTGAATGAAAAATCCTGCCGTTGCCTTGGTAACTCACAGACTCTATTCTATCATAGGCTGCATCCACCCAGTAAACTCGCTCGTTGCCTGTGTCAAGCTCAATGCAATTTGGCAGTTGCAGATACGACGTTACTATGGTAAGTCTTTGATCCCCATTCAAAGTCGCTTTCTCAATTTTTGGAGTACTTCCCCAGTCAGTCCAAATCATTAACCTGCAGAGTGATAACTAAATATTAGTACTTTTCCAGATTATCGTAACGCAGTATTAAACATTCTGGCTAACATTTTATTAAAGTTCTCACTCAGAGGACCACTCAACGAGCAACTAAACTTTACTCAAGCCTTCATTTTGCCGGACTCGTCTTGTAGAGATGCACATACCCGATGTTATGCCACACTCTTCGTGTAAACGAACCCAATAGATTTCATAGCTGACTTTGCGCCGCCAATAGTAATGTTGGGGCCAATATTTCAACTAACAAAGGAGAATATACCGATTTCAAGCTATTCCATGAAAAAGGAAGAAAAACTGAGGAGGAGGAAAAGGAGGAGGAGGAGGAAAAGGAGGAGGAGGAGGAGGAGGAGGAGGAGGTGGAAAAAAAAAGGTATTAAAATCAAAGTTATCCGATAATATATCCTCTTTAAATCTTTGTCATTAATTAACAAACAGGGACTAGTCTCAACTAAGTCCATTAACCCTATACGGCCTGGGTCCCGGGCGTTCTCTTTTGCCTTCGTTTCAAAGCTGCGCGAAGCGAGGAGCGTGTGTTATGCGGTGCCCGTTCCGCCACGGGAGTAGCGTCTAGGCTTGTGCGAGCTGGAAACTTTGTAGCAAATTCCGACCTTTCAAACGTTTTGCCTCTCGTAAGAGCCCGGCTTCGACGAATTTGTTATGATCAGGGACTTGCTCTGACGAAGGTCTATGAAACCTCTTTATAGTGGCCATATCGGGATCAAATTTCGAGAAATTACTAGGGAACGATAAGCGTATGCTAATGAAGCCAAAAAATGTAAACGAAGATCTATTCCCCTGTAGAAGCCCTATGAGTCAACCTTTGCCCATATCTTTTTATTTTTAGAACGCTCTCGGCTTTTCGGAATCGCGCTCTCTGTTAAAAATGGCCAATGAGAATAAAGTCATTTAGTGGTTCTAAAAAAGATACGCGCAAAGGTTGACTGAAGAGTACAGTGCATATGGAGAGCTCTCGTCATGGGCTCCAGCCAGTTATGTTTCCGTTTAATGAATGTAAATCAAAAGTAATCACCCCCTGTCTGGATCCAGCGCAATATCTCTCGGTTCTTCAAGTCCCGAGGAGAGTAGAGTACGTTGGTTGTTGCCCGATAGGTCCGATACCG
>BLFK01000862.1:1712434-1714934 GCA_014634185.1 Astreopora myriophthalma | reverse complement strand
AATAATTTTTCTCAGCGGTGATTACCCAAGCTTTTAAAGCGTTTTGCGCAAAATTAAAAGGGGAATTTGCGATGATGAGTAGATTACCGATGTCATTAGAAACCGGCATATTTTGTTTGAGTGTTCTATTACCCACAAAAATTTCATTTTGGTGGAAAAATTTCCCGTTTTGCAGAGGTAAAAACAGATTAATTACGGTTTGTTTTGCCAGTTTTCTTCTCCAAGAAAAAAAAATCATGCTAAGACCAATTTCTATCGGCTCGTTAACTAGTTATAGAGTTGTTATTTTCCGTTGTACAGTTGTGAGGCGAATTATCCTCGGGGAAGACATCAGACATGTAGCGGCAAAACGAATTTCCAGCTAACAAAGCTTAGAATTTCGTGGCCGACTGTCACTGTTTATCTTGCACCACACATCAAACAAGAACGTTCGGTACGAACAAAACCGAATAGGACTAATCTCATCTTTCAGCGTGTACTGCTCTGAACAAAACGTTTTGCACAAGTAAACCAGAAGCGTGTCATACGCCATAAGATTATGAACACAAGCTTTGCATCAATAATCTCGAGCCGGAGCGAAAATAAATTATCATAATTAAGAAAAACGCGGGAAAAGACACGACAAGTTGAGTAAGAGATAGAATAAATCTGTTCAGTAGTGGCAACACTAAAACTTTGACATTAAATCAAAAAAGAGTTATTTCATGTTCATTTATAATTATACTTAAATGAAATAAGAGCTTCTTAGCTTAATTAAAGGTATTTCACGTTCATTCGTTGTACCTTAGTGCGTCATGACTGCACTTGCCGGTTTCATTCAGTTTAGCGATCTTTCAAAGTACTTCTTGAATTTTCTAAATAAAGTCCATCACTGCTAACTCCGAACAACAGAGGAGTCCACATTTAGTACGCATGTCATTTTAGTTTTTGCTAGAAACAAAGTTTCTACTTATCATCGCGAATTCCTCTTTTAATTTTGGCGCAAAACGCTTTAAAAGCTGGGGTAATCACCGCTGAGAAAAATTATTCCATATTAACAACAATTATTCTTTACAATCCAATAGGGTATTTTTTCCCATTTTCGATTTTCCCATTTCAATTTCCCATTCCCCATTCCCCATTCCCCATTCCCCTTTTTAGTAACATCCATTTCGTTGATAAAACTGAAAAGCAATTCTTCCCGCCAAATTTGACGCCAGGCGTCAGCTAAAATATAACGTGCAACCCGATTGGTGCAACCAAATTATTACAGTCTATTGATTGGACAATTCAAACCGTGAAGTGATATGATATCATTTCACTGCAGTGAAATGATATCATATCACTTAACGGGTATCATTTTTAGTCACGCCTTTATCACACTGATATCCACACATAATATGTAATAAAATGAGTAATCGTGTGAAAGCTCGAGCAATTAAGCAACCCGAGATGCACCGCCAGTCTCTCCAACGTGCCGTCAGAATGATAATTTCCGATTAATTCGTCCCTCAAACGTCGGAAATTACATTTAGCGCTAACCATGCTTCGAGCAACCCGGGCCTGGTGTATAAGTTTGACACACACCACCTCCATTGCGATTGCATCATCTGAGAAACGGTCATTGGTGGATTTAGTCTCCATTCAGTGAAAAGGCCCAAGCTTTTCTATAGAACAACCCTGTAGCTCTTCCAGAGCGCCATTTTCATTCATCCCTATGACCAGTGGCTTCTCAGTTTGCTACCAGGGCTATGGGCATTGTTCGTATCGTATCAACTCTTGTTTCATTCACAAATCAGAGACCACGCCTGGAAAGCTACAGGATCTTCTTCAATACAGTATTTTCAACCACGTTTTTTTTTCTTTTCAGTAATAGGTCACAGGCGTCAAATGTGTGATAAGAACATCAGCGACACACTCGGCTATCGCCTCGTGTGCCACTTTTCTATTCTTATCACATTTTGACGTCACCTGCGATTACTGAACAGACGCACGGCAACATGGAATCTATTTGTTAAATTTACATGCCTGAAATATTTCAAGTCTTCACGATTTTCTGAGTTTGGCATTGACTTTGGGAGACCAAGATGGAGGCGTTTCAGCCTTTGCTTAGGGACGCTGTGACGTGATATAAGTGTATCCGGCACTCTTTTCCACAAGCAAAGTTCAACCTGAAGCTATCATAACACAGAAACCATCCGATGAAAGTACTTTTATTATTCCTATACTAAAATGAACATCAAAATAAAGAGTTTCAAATTAGCAGACAATTATTTCTTCTTTCTATCAGCTAAATACCAAAAGTTTCGATCTTAAACGGGCAATTGTTACATCTTGTCTCCTCAATACTAAAAAAATTCACGAGCTGCACTAAAATATATGGTTAAAATACTTCTTTTTTAAACTATGAAGTTCTTAACTATGAGGGCACAAAACGACTGTTCGGTTTTCGAAATCTCAGTTTCCAATTTTGTTGAAATATTGGTTATTCATAAATGCTACCGTGATTCTATTCCATTCT